>JAULBS010027309.1:0-10455 GCA_032355785.1 Symmetromphalus regularis
ATGGATGGATGGATGGATGGATGGATGGATGGATGGATGGATGGATGGATGGATGGATGGATGGATGGATGGATGGCTTGTCAGACAGACACACAGACAGATATACAAAGAGACACTAACAGAGAGACACAGACGGAAACACAGAAACACAGACAGACAGACAGACAGACAAAGAATTAAAACATACAGCAAAATTAAACAGAACAGTCTCTCCTTTTTGGTATCCTATTAGCATTTCGTCAGTACCACATGTAAATCTCCGTTCTCTCAAAAATAAAATTGCCCAATACCGATAGGATGTTTACATGGACGATTTGCTTATGACTAGTTGATTGTGATTGCGCCATAGTGCACGAGATACTGATAAACCACACAAAGAAATGTTTAAACACCTCATTTCACCCCATGTGCGTTATTAGTCATCAAATTAATAACATAAGGCCAAAAAAAATATCTGTGTTTCCGGTAACCCGACCGACCCCACTTAAAAACTGTCGACGCTAAACTTTTTTTTTTCCCTAAAAATTGTAAGTCGTACTTTCAGTCCTTTTCGGTCGTCTCCGGTTGTTGATTCCGTACCCTTTTTTAGGGTAACCGTTTCCTGTATGCAACAACATCAATATGGCTGCAGCTACCTTGTCTGTCAATGTGAAGAAATGCCCGCTGTAACTAGATATTAAGTCATCACTATTAATAAAGGATTCTAAACATGACCATATGTGAAAAGTAAAGCATTAATTATCCTACTTCACACTTAATATTAATTTTAATAAAACCGCAAATGAACTACTTACTTACCTACCGAACTTATTTTTAGCATGTAATAGGAAACATGTTGTTTTATTATTTTATTTTTTTTTCCTAATGCAACTCCTTCGTTTTACAGCAGAGCTTTTGTTTGCGTGTCACAGAACGAAATTAATCAGTTCAGCCGAGGTAAATGTGTTATGGTCCAATTTATATGGACATTACAACTTTTAAATATCTACTATTATGGCAATAAAGCATTAAGATATGATATGTTGTATTATTATGTTCACCGCGTGAATCTTGCCCTTTAACAAAATGTCGTTCAGAAGATGAAAACAAGATGGAGGATGTGATTAAAAAGGTGTAAAAACATATATATTTTTCGTTTATTTCCTGAAAGGATGGATGCTTTTATAAAGAATGAAGTATAGGATATGAATTTCTGAAATAAAGGAAAGGGATGTTTGTTTAATGACACCCCTGCATAATGTTTAATCAGTAGCTAGAGGGTGTCAAATGTAAGGCATAATGGTCTAAATAACGGAGAAATCCTCTAGGCCACTACGGCGTCTCGTTTTGATTAACACAAAAAAAGTAAGGTTTGTTTTATTTAACGACACCTCTAGAGCACATTAATTTTTATCTCATCATCGTATATTGGACGTTAATCATATTTATTTAGAGGAAACCCGCTGCCGCCGCATAGGCTATTCTTATAGATAAGCGGCAAGGGTCTTTTATGTGCACCGTCCCACAGACAGGACAGCACATACCACGGCCTTTGATGAACCAGTTGTGTTTCACATGTACGTTATTATTATTATGTTAGTTTTGTTAGTTTTGGATTATTTTGATTTTTTTTTTTGATTTTTTTTTTATGGAGGGTGGGGGAGTTGCGCTTCACAGACACAGGTGTGCATATATCACAATCTTTGGTAAAACAGTTGCTGTACACTGTGTGGAACGCTAAATCGCCTCATCTGAGGGGAAACTAATCTTAGAAACCGCAAGGCTGTATCCATGAGTGCTGACAGAGGTTAAGAAGTCAGACATCTAAAATGGAAAGGAAAAAAACGAAAGTAAGATAAGATAAAAGATTAACGGGACAAAGAGGGTCCGAATCACAAGAGACCTCACTCATATGTTCGGACACGCGCTTGAACTTAACGCACTTCAATCAGACTCTATGCAGCTATGTGTAGTTCGTGAAGTTTAAACTATCCTGCCCCAATCAGGGCCGGATTTAGACCTTGGGGGCCCGGGCACTTCAGGTTTGGGGGCCTCAACATAGAAATTAAATTACATGAGAAACTAAAAAAATTAACTAAAATGAACGAATAGAACTAATTTTATAATTATTTCATATTTTATAAAAGAAGTCTTTAATCAGGGGGAATCCTCTGGCAGGGGGACCCGGGACAATTGCCCACTTTGCCCCCTTATAAATTCGGCCCTGGTCCCAATAGTAGAACTTAACGTGAGCAAAGCTTTTAATTGTTAAGAGAGTAGTAAAAAAAATAAACGCAGCTAATCATAAATTCACATTATTTTGTTTTTACTTTGAAATTAAGTGGGGGTTTTTTTTTTGGAGCTGATACTGAGATTAGATCCCGGTACCTATCAGGCGCCACACTGATAGCTTAACCACTGCCCTACCAGTTCCGGTTGAACAATACAGGAAATGTGCTAAGTGTGTGGATCTCGGTATTAAAGTGACGGCACAACATTCGGAGATCTCACTTCAAGGTAGTCTAATGATCATCTCGTCTCGCCACTTCGGGTACAACAACTTGTCTGAAATGCGTCACAAATGAGGTGATAGTATTTACTCTACGCACTGGTTATGTCAAGGACAGATCTCAAATGTAAAATCGTCTAATCACTTCTTATCGCTTAATAGATCGAACCCTGGGGCATATCCTGTGTTTGTTGTCTTTTTTTTTCTTCTTTTTTTTTCCTCTGTAGATATATATTTTGTTGTTGTTGTTTTGCATCTGGTGCTGCTGCTGTTCATATTTTAGGCTGGGATAAGGATGGGTTAATAGTTTTTAAAAAGTTTGTTTTATTTAACGACGTCTCTAGAGCACATTGATTTTATCTTATCATCGGCTATTGGACGTCATATATATGGTCATTCTGACATATGTCTTTAGAGGAAACCCGCTGCTGCCACATAGGTTACTACTGCCGATAAGCAGCAAGGAATCTTTGATATGCACCGTCCCACAGACAGGACAGCTCATACCACGGCCTTTGATAAACCAGTTGTGGATCACTGGTTGGAACGGAAAATAGCCCAAACTGCAAATAGGTCCACTCGGAAGGTTCGATCGGGCGGACGGGTTAACAGACAAAAATGGCTTTTTAATTAGGAGATCCTATCTATTAGTATTACGTATGCATATACGAGGCCCGTAGGACGGATTTTCAAGGGGTGGGGGGCTCATTTTTAAAGTAGGGTCTCATATTTATATGTGTATAAAATGTGTTGTGCGAAATCGCGAATCTATACCCGAAATATAAAGTGAAGAAAAAGGGAGGTTATTTTCAGTTCTAACCAGTGGTCCACAACTGGTTTATCAAAGGGCGTGGTATGCGCTGACCCCTCTGTGGAACGGTGCATATAAAAGACCCCTTTCTGTTTATCGGAAAGAGTAGCGGAACTGACGGCAGCGGGTTTCCTCTAAATAAATATGTCCAATAGCCGATGATAAGATAAAAATTAATGCGCTCTAGAAGCGTCGTTAAATATTAAACAAACTTTACTTTTCAGACGTGATTTTCTCTTAATTACCATAAAACTGATATTCTTATATTTCCCTTTCATTTCTGTCTTACAACCAACTAGGTGAGTGTAACACATAAAACAGTGAGATCCGGGACCCGATATAATTGCTCATGTAGTTAATGAACTCTGTGAACTCGTGTGCGTTAATTGCCATCCCAAGTGGTACGGTACGCCACAACCGGTTTGTGAAATACATCGTAAGTTCTGCCCTCCCTTAAGCTCGGTGCTAGGTGCACAGTGCATGATAAATATTAAATATAACTGGGTGAACACAATTTTAAATGGATATAGAACAGAACAGAATTTTAATACTCCCAGGCCGTAAGGCAACAGTACATGGGGAAACATCAATAATATGTTTTACATTACAAGATAGGACAGGAGAATAATAAATAATATAATATATATAAATAATGCAATACATATATAAATAATGCAATGCACGAGCTGCAATAAAATAATATACAATATATATATATATATATATATATATACTGTAAAGTAAAGTTTGTTTCTAGAACACATTGATTTTTATCTTACCATCGGCTATTGGACGTCAATAATATGGTCATTCTGACATGTATTTAGAGGAAACCCGCTGCCGTCACATAGGCTACTCTTTCCGATAAGCAACAAGGGGTATTTTATATCCACCGTCCCATAGACAGGACAACACATACCACGGCCTTTGATGAACCAGTTGTGGACTACTAGTTGGAACGGAAAATAGCCGAAATTTTAAATGAAAAAAATAAATAGCGTTTAAACCAATTGTTCTTATCGCTGTTTATTAATTTATTCGTATTTATCTACTTGTGTGATCTGCCAAGCTTTCAGTGTGACGTCACATTACTAGAGATATCGGTCGCACTTCCTATTACGGCTAAACAGATGACAGGTTTGTGGTTTCTCCAGGGTATCGGGCTATCTCGATTGTACAGATTTCCATGCTATCTAACAAATCGGATTCATTTTACTCACAACTCCTAATCAGGCACCGGTTGATCTTATGTTCTTATGACAGAATACATTACAAGCACGTAGCCGGGATTTTTGATGGGGGGGTGGGTCTTTTGGTATTAAAAGGTCACTTGTGAGAGTAGCGAGCAACACTTGGCTGGAGGCTGCCTAGGGCCGTCGGTCTGGGTTAATGGGCGAAGCCCCCTCGAAGCCCCAACTGTTTTGACAGTTACAGGCCTTATTTAATTGATTTCATAGGCCAATAAATATATAAAAATAACAGGCAATTATATTAGTTGAGATTTTTTAATAACAATAGAGAAAAACCATAGGTCATGCACCAATAATCCTAGTATGATATAAACTACAAAGGGATACAAACAACCATGAAGAAAAATGGCTTGCATCACTTTGGATTTTGTACCATATTGTAATTGTCAAAATATGTCAACCAAAACCAAATAACGTTTTAAAAAGCCAGAGGGCTCTATCTAGTTTGAAAGGGCACTTCAGAAAAAGGGAGGTTCGTTCGAACATTACGAACCCCCCTGGCCACGGGTTCGCATTATGTTAAGGCGGTGTGTGAAAATAATTTGTAATAGCTAGCTACCAGAAACAAATTATAAACAGAACCATCATTCGATTTAAATACACATTTGAAGACACTATCCCCATACAGTTGTTTGGTGCGGGGTGTAGCTCATGTGGAAGCTTGTCCGATTGTGAAGCGGTCGGTCATCGGATCGATTCTTCTCAGTAGACCCATTTACAGTTTGGGCTATTTTCCGTCCCAACTAGTAGTCCACAACTGGATCATCAAAGTTTGTGGTATGTGCTGTCCTGTGTGGGAGAGTGCTACGGCCTTTAATGAACCAGTTGAGGACCACTGGTAGGAACGGAAAATAGTCCAAACTGCAAATGGGTCCACTGAGAAGGATCGGTCCGACGATCGACAGCTTCATGGGTGGACACGTTAGCGTTTGAGCAACATGCCGCTCCCCTTGTTGGATTTAGTGCATCTACATTAGGGTCAGTTTCATTACTTACTTTGGAATGTGAAATAGATAAAACCCGGAAGACTTGTACATTTCTTCTTGTAAAAAACCTTATCTCGTATTTTGAAACAAGATCGGTATTAAACAGAACGAGTTAATAAATCAAGCGCCACACGCTTCCTCTTTAATACCCCCCTGACCAGGTCAAACCATACAAACTCGTGTGTATTTTAAATAAACGTGTTCTCCCGCATGTACAGTACACATTACGAACATTTAACCAGACACATACATCAGGGTGTGATGTTGTTCATTGATGAGCTGAAAACAAAATACTTTCCTTTAGTGTTGTCCACAATTGGCAAGTTTCACAGTTGTCTTCCTGCATCAGTGGAAGACTCAGTGGACCCATTTACAGTTTGGGCTATTTTCCGTTCCAACCAGTGGTCCACAACTGGTTAATCAAAGGCTGTTGTATGTGCTATCCTGACTGTGGGACGGTGCATATAAAAAAAACCTTGCTGCTTATCGAAAAGAGGGTAGCGGGATGTAGCTCAAATGGTAGATTGTCCGCCTGTGAACCGGTCGGTCGTGGGATCGATTCTTCTCAGTGGACCCATTTGCTGTTTGGGCTATTTTCCGTTCCAACCAGTGGTCCACAACTGGTTAATCAAAGGCTGTGGGACTGTGCATATAAAAAAAACCTTGCTGCTTATCGAAAAGAGTAGCTTATGTGGCGGCAACGGGTTTCCTCTAAATAAATTTGTCTGAATGACCATATGATCGACGTCCAATAGCCGTGGTAAGATATAAATCAATGTGCTCTAGAGGCGTCGTTAAATAAAACAAACTTTACTTTTAACTTTTTTCGGCCATCCTGCACCATAAAAATATTTTTCATTCATTTCCATTTGTACTATGTCCCTGATATGATAGGTAACAAAAAAATTTTTTTGCCTACATCTAGCTGGTTTTCTTGGCACCATTCATCTACAAAATCAAATGATTGAATCTCACCACTTTCTTTCGTCTTTCAAACTGCAGTATCACTAAAACATATAACTGAACACACTACTGTCCAAACAAGCATTTTGAACTGTTTCTTTCAATCAACGGTTTGTGAAATACATTTTAAAATATTTATAATAGCAGTTAAAAAATCCCTTTTTCCCTTAGCCCACCTCAAGACAATACCAGTATTAAGCCTATTGTTTAACGATATCCAATCACACTGGTTAAACATCGGCCATTACGTGTCGAGCATAAGATGTTTGTGACTCATGGTTTTCAGAGGAAACCCGTTATAGCCACACAGGTTACCCTTTCTAATTAGCAGCAAGGATTCACCGGCAAATTCAGATGTTCAGAAACGAAGGCAGCCCCCCCACCCCTCAATATGAATTTCGTTCCAACGCCTCTGTTCTGTATCTGGTTAAATCAATGACTTGAATATTGTTCTGTTATTAGGTTACAGGACACCAAGGGCGAAAATCCGTTCCTGAAAGTGGGGGGGGGACGGAACATACCCTTGTCCAAAAAGTGGGGGGACGGACCATCCCAAGGCGGCATCTTGTTTCCTCTAAATAAATTTGTCAGAATGACCTTATGATTGACGATCAAAAGATAATAATCAATGCGCTCTAGAGGAGTCGTTAAATAAAACAAACTTCACTTTACTGTCAGGAGTTGCCCCGTTTGCCCCCTTATAAATTCGGTCCTGCCAGTATTAACAGCATGTTATTGTCTTATGCAGGGTATCGGGACAAAACACAAGAATTGACTTCTGAGACGATGACAGAAGAAGAAATTTTTGAAACTGAGCTTGGAGTCAATATTTGACTACAGGTGAGCACAAAGCGTGAAAAACGTCATACGTCACATAGCATACAGACACTCCGCCATCACTGATCGAGAGCTCGTGGCACCGACGTCTCCCAATTTGCGAGGTCGGAGGTCACACGAATGGTACACTGGCGGGGGTTCTTCAGCGTGGCACGTGGCTGTCGGAGCAAACCACTACTACAAGATAATGACATTTGTCAAAAAAAAAGAAAAAAATACGGAAAAGCACGTTTTTGTGAAATAGTTTGCTGTTTTCAGATTTTTTACTTGCGTTTTGTTATTTTGTGAGTTTTATAATATATAATGAAAATGCAGGCGCGGATGCAGGATTTCTGAAAGTGGTGGGGGGTCCAAATTTGATGTTTGAATAGGACTGGGTAAAATGGTTAATTTTCACGTCCCTTCTAGAAAAGGGGGAGTCCGGATCTTCTGAACACCCTTTGGATCCGCTAGTGAAATGATAACATCAAGACATATCTGTGTAACCTAGATATATCTGCAGTGGTGGATCTAGGGGGCCCAAGAGCCCACCCCTTCCCTAAATTTTACGATTTGAATATATTTTTTTTTAAATATTATTATTAATTATTATTAATGATAACGAATCCGAGAAATCGGCATCATATTATTGGGGCCCCCTAAATGGATTTTCTGGGTCCGCCACTGATCTGTAATAGCACGTACTCAAGAATCAATGTCATAGTGGCATATATTTATTGTTTCTAGCAAAATACTCTATTAAAATGAATGAATATTAAAAATAAGGTGTTCAATCAGACTTCATTTTAGTCAAAACGACACTTTAACACTTGTTGATCAGTGACCATTACTAGCATTGGGTGTCAAACATAAGGAGATTGCGACTCATGGTTCACAGAAGAGACCAGGCTCATAAGCTACTCTTTCTAATCAGTAGCTAATACTTGTAGGTATCTTTCCATAGACAGGACGGTACATACCGCTGGCTGGAACGAGAACGAGTCCAATGGGTCCACTGAAGAGGGTCGACTATAACCCATATGGACTTTATACGTCCCGCTATTCCATAAGTCACCACTAGAGTCCATTGATTTATTAATCATCACCTATTGGGTGGCAAACACTTGGTTATTTTTACACGTAGTCAAGTGTGAGCCAACCTCCAGTGGGTTTTGAACCACTGTCATCAGCTTGAGAGTTCGATTGTATCTTTAATCATGATCCTTTTTATATGAAAAAATTAATAACCATCATAGCAAACATTTGTAAAAAATCTAAAACCTCATTTTAAAAATCATTTTGTATTATGTTTACCTACTAATGTTATATACTTAAAACTTGTAACTAGCTTATCTCTGATAATAGTTATAAATATATAAGTGAATGTATGTGTACGTTGTTGATAGACTTTCTTGCTGTAGTTGCCGTTATCTAATCAGTCTCCGCCAGCCAGGAGATGGTGATTTAGGTGTATAGATAAATGAATAAACTTTGAGCTCACCCACCAGGTGATTAAAATCGACCGAGTTAGCACGAGCTTTGTCACAATGATGTTTGAATACCACACTGATAAACTTGGACACCGTGTTACAAACAATGTTGTCGGATTATCAAAAATAATAATAATAATAAAATTAATAATAACAATAATAATTTTGGTTTAACGACATCACTAGAGCACATTGATTTATTAACCATCAGCAGTGCCGTATTAAGCCATGGCCGGGCCCCTAGGCTTTGAGGTACTTATGGTGCCTCTAGGCTTTTTAATATTTTATTAATCAGTCGGTAATCGTTTTGTCCATTTTCACATAATCCTATGGGGCTACCAGACAGACAGGTGGTCTAATACAAGTAACTAACTGGGTATACAACTTTCCAAATAAGCAATATGGAAGATCAATTTTTTTTAATTATTTAACGACGTCTGTAGTGCACATTGATTTGTATCTTACCATCGGCTATTGGACGTCAATCATATGGTCATTCTGACATGTATTTAAAGGAAAACCGCTGCCGCCATATAGGCTACTCTTTCCGATAAGCAGCAAGTTTTTTCCCACAGACAGGACAGCACATACCACGGCCTTTGATGGACCAATTGTGGACCACTGGTTGGAACGGAAAATAACTTAAATGTCTTTTTAGGAAACCCGCTGTCGCCACATTGGCTACTCCTCCCGATAAGCAACAAGGGATCTTTTATATGCACCGTCCCACAGACAGGATTGCACATACCACGGCCTTTGATAAGCCAGTTGTGGACCTCTGGCTGGAACGGAAAATAGCTCAAATATGGAAGATCAATGACTAGTCTTTGATTAGGTTGTTCAGAATTGATCATAGCCACTGTTTAAATACGTAAGACGAAACACGTTTTCGCTTCACCTCGTATTCTAAAAGTCGTAGTATGCAGTAGCGGATGCAGAGGAGGGGGTTCAGGGGGACAGTAAATCCCTCTTTTTTCAGAAATCTTTTTATATTTTTTTTTATATGTTTCCAAGTGGAACGACGTGAAAATTAACATTTCCCCCCAGTCCTATTCACGCATCACATTTGGACACACACACCCTTTCAGAAATCCTGCGTCCACGCCTGGTATGAGTTATCATGTGTGTTGAGTAGCTTGTATGGAAGATTTATTCCTGCTAATCGGAATAGGTAACTTGTGGCTGACTTGCTTTCATCTTTCCGACTACGTCATTAACAGGTGACGAGATCATATACTGGTTGCGGTTCCCAGTAGGAAAGTCGTCGATGCTTAATAGTGGAGCGGGATGTAGCTCAAACAGTAGCGTGTCCGCCTGTGAACCGATTGGTCGTCGGATCGATCCTTCTCAGTGAACCCATTTGCAGTTTGGGCTATTTTCCGTTCCAACCAGAGGTCTACAACTGGTTCACCAAAGTCCGTGGTATGTGTTGTCCTGTCTGTGGGACAGTGCATATAAAAGACCCCTTACTGCTTATCGGAAGAAGTAGTCTATGTGGCGGCAGACGTTAGTGTTAATAGGAGAGACGAAACCCGCTGCCGCCACACTAATGCGGCTACTCTTATTGAAAACACCAAGGGATCTTTTATATGCACTATCCCACAGACAGAATAGCACATAGCACGGCCTTTGTTAAACCAGTTGTGGACCA
>JAULBS010027319.1:0-10455 GCA_032355785.1 Symmetromphalus regularis
GCTACCTGATACACATCTGTCGATGTCAAAGCATCTCACACACATAATGCCAATGAATTGATGACACTGCACAGTTAGAGTTCACAAAGCTTGCTAGAAGTATCCCGCGAATTGTTGGAAATTATTGTTATACATTTTACCAAAATTGCTAATCATCTTTTAACATTGGTTAGCAATTTGCTAGTTAACTGAACATTTTTATTTTGTGCCTTGTAGTGGCGTCGTTAAATAAAACAAACTTTACTTACTCTGAACTGTGTGTCTCTGTGCAATCCGTCTGAATGTTGACCATTTGCTGTAGATGCTGTTTCAGAAAGCCTGTCTGGTGCTGAACCAGCAACACAGTCGGTTCTTTTGTCTTTCTTACGTTTATCCTCTGATCCTGAACCTACTCTATCCTTGGGCGTCTGTTGAGTCATCAGAATTTGACCCCTTCCATCCTGCTTTGCGACGCCTTTAGATCCTGCAACTGTCTCTTGTAATGAAGCTTCAACCACATTACCATTTTCTGAAATGCGTTGCCCATTTGCTGTAATCACAGTTTCGACAAAGTCACTGTTGTGATACATTTGCCTTCGCGTGGAATCCAGGTGTTTCCTCAGACGTTGTTCCGACAACTGTTCCGGATCCAGTTCCTCATCCTCGAGGTTTAAAACAACGGCGTTGTAGTTGCCGTCGTCCTCGGAGTAGTAGCTGGATTCATCGTCATCTGAGCAGAAGCTGGTGACGTTAGACGTTGACGAGCACCATTCAGAAATGGATGGAAAGGACTGACTGTCTGATGTACAGTCTGTGAACGCATTTCCTGTGATTAACAAGGACTGGGATTCGGACCAGTAGCTCTCGTTAGAATTGTCAGATGATGGAACTGAATTAGCTCTATCCACATCTTTTGAAGTTATGTTGGACGATTTACAATTTTGAGGTCTAACATGCTCATCGTCAGCGGAGTTACCGTGGTTCTTGGCAGCATCTAGTTGCGAGTTTGAGGCACTAGTTTCAGGATATAATATTTCAACTGAGTGAATATTTGTAGCTTGTTCATGTCTGTCATTTAGACCTTCTTCTGTTGGATACTCTCTTAATGGTTGTGTTGACATTAAAATGCCTTCACTGTCACAGTTTCTTCTTGTATCAGTATACTGGTTGGACAACCCTTTTGAATTTGGAGGGAGACTCACATTCATGTATGTTGCTAAAGACGAGTCTGACAGTCCTTCTATTTTAGGTTTAGTTGAAGGTTTGTCTGTCAACAAAATTTGTTTTGACAACCCTGATGTTTTAGTAATAGTCATACTTATGTCTGATGGTAAGGACTTCTCAGACAAATCAACTGATGTTTCTGGGAGAGTCTTGTTTGAGTCTATTAAGGACTGGTCAGATGACCCTACTGGCTTTTGAGAATTATTGTTATTTGAGTCTGTTAAGTAATGGGTTGACACTTCTGAAGATTTTACAGAAACAGAGGCAGTGTCATTAGCATCAAAACGAACTACTTTCTGTCTGTCTTTTATGACTGCATCACGTCTTGGTGGATATAACGTCTTATCAACAGCAGCAGATTTGTGAGATTTCTTTCTGGTTTCGTGTTTTTCACATACGCACGGATTAAAGGTGCATATTCTACATCCTTCTGTTTCTGTGTTCCTGGTTCTCTGTCCATCCTGATGAGATAGACTAACATACTCTTCTTCCATTAAAATCTTCTGTTGTGATTTGGCCGTCTGCTTTTCATCGACATTAAACTCATGTTGTTCTAGAACATTTAGAATTACTTTGTTGATATCACTATCACTGGATTCACTTTGTTTGTAGACCGATTTTAAAATATCACTGAAAAATATTTTCAAATAGACAGTTTAAAACTCATGTTGTTTCAGAACATTTAGAATAACTTTGTTGATACCAGTATCACTTGATTCGCTTTGTTTGTAGACCGATTTTGGAATCACTGAAAAATATGTTCTGAAGTCCGTTTAAAATTAAAAATAAAATATAAAAGTTTCTTATACTGATCCTATTGAAGAAAAAGTATGGAAATTATTAATTTATTAAATGATAAGCACTCCAAATTAAAAGAAATAAAAGCAGTATATTATACCACTAACTTTAGAGATGCATTTCCGGTCGACTTGCCCCAGGTCAAGGCTAAAACGTGTAACAGAATCATGTAGTGATAGCAGACGACAGATCCGCATCTTCTAGATTCTTCTATAATTGTTGGATGTTGGTCTTCCCAGATGCTGAATCCCTCGGAAACCAGCGACTTTTAAAAAGAAGTAGAAATAAATAAAATAAATGCTAAATATGCACTGAATGTTTCAACAATATTAACACAGACACCAGGGACCAGTTGTTCAAAACAAGGTTAAGCTAACTATGGGTTTGTTGATTATTTCAAAACCAAATTATATGTTGAAACTGAGATTATTATAGCCTAAGGTATCCATAAATAAATCGGAAGTATATTTGAACTTTCTATAAAGATATTTTAAAAAGAATTATTCATCTACCTCATGGTTAGCTTAACAATACTTTGAACAACAGGGCCCAGGTGTCTAGGATTTTCAGATGGTACGCAGACTTTTTCAGCTCTTCAGTGTATTTGTTTTGTAATTGCGATTGAGGAGGAGGGTATGGATGTCAAACAACTTATTTTTATTTATAATGACAAAGGTTGTGTTTGAGAGTCGTTAAACGAACATCATAGAATGACAACGGATATCCGTAGGTTCGGTTTGGGGCATACATGTACCAACCTGAAGACACATCACGTGATCAGTTCTTACAGCTTCCTGTGATGCTGCCCGTGCAATAGTATGTCTGTCACGTGATGTCACATGCGTAGCAGACGATAAGTGCTCCAGAAGAGTCAGTAGGCAACTATCCTGCAAATAATCAATCAAATATACTTCGTATTGTAATTTATATATATTTGTGTTGTTATCGCCGAGATATTTGGTGCATTAGTGGCAAAGTTAGACAAAAATAGGTTTTACAGTAATGGCGGTAGCTAATTAGCATATTTTGATTATGTAACATGCATACCAACATCAATATTAACATATTAGTGTTCTTTGTCCATAAAAATATGGGTATGAGATTATTAGAACAATGATTTGATAGAGCAGTCCCTGCATTTTACTCTCATATCCCCACACCATGATCCTAAAAGCTAATTAACATAAATTAGCATAATTAGACCCCTTCCACCAAATTTATGGATGTACATTTTTGATATGTTGTTTGTAGGGTGTTCCTCGAATGAATCCCACTGAGAAACTTTCTATTGCAATTTTTTTTATGGGGGCGGGGTCAGGCCCCAAAATTAATTAGATTGACTGGACTATGTGTCGTCGCTACTTTTATTGTTATGGTTGTGGGTAGTTGGTTGTTTATTGTTGTTTTAATGGTCATTTTCTCACAGGAAATTATTTATTTTCTGTGATATATTTTATATTGAAGCGTTATGTTGAAACAACAGGTCATAAGAACTAATAAAACAAAAGAAAATGTCAGAAGTGAAAATTGAAAAACTACTTTTTAAAAAGAATATGCTATGATTGTTTTCCTGTTTGTTAAGGAATGAATCACTTCTCAAATCAACACCAAAAACATTTTTTCTTTCTTTTTATCTCTTTTTTTTCTTTTCTTCTTTTGGTCCCTTTTAAAGAGAAACAACTCTTATAAAAGACAAACACGATATTCCATATTATTACCTCCCTTGAGTACTAGGACCAGAATATTCCTTTATTGACACCCCAGTACAAAAACATATACGTACGCACGCAGAAAGAGAGAGAGACAGACAGAGAGAGGGACGGTGTGAGTGAGAGAGAGAGAGAGAGAGAGAGAGAGAGAGAGTGAGGCCGAATATATATATATTCGTATATATATTTGTGTTTATATATATATATATATATATATATATATATATATATATATAAACACACAGACAGACAGACAGACAGACGGACAGATGATAGTTAGGGTTATACCCTTGTGAAATTATAAATATTTATTATTTCTTAAAGGCTGTAATGTTCTGGGCTGTTGTTAAAGATACATTTTTTTCTAAAAGAAAATCTAACCTGTCCCAAATGTGCTGCCATAGATACAAGCTCAGTGAAGTTATTGATTGACAGGCCGTCGTTACTGGGGTGGATTTCCGACAGAAGAATTTTCAATTGCTTTTCGTTGTCCAGCTGCAAGAAAATATATATGTTAAACAGTCAAACTTATCTAAAGTGTCCTTTATATGCAGGTGACAATAATGGACTCAAGGGGGTCCGTGGGTTCGCACACTACCTTTTCTCGTTGTGTGTGTGTGTGTTTTTTGTGGGGGTTTTTTGTGAGTGTGTGTTTTTTTCAGGCGGTTTTTTTTTTTTTTACCTTTTACGAGTGAAAGGACGTGACAATTAACCATTACCCATCACATCTGGAAACCCCACCCACCCACCCGCCCCTCATCCTAACAAAAATCGCACGTCAGTGCCAGGGTGAATATTATAAAAAGTAACCTTTATAACGAATTTGTATACAATAAGATACCATGATTTCTTTAAAAAGTATGGTTGTTTAACGAACTCCACACCACCACCACCACCCCCTCCCCCCTCCCGTACCAAAAATAAATATTGGCTATTGGGGGTCTCTTTAAAAGGATATAAAACATTTTTACTGGAA
This sequence comes from Symmetromphalus regularis, assembly GCA_032355785.1. Lineage (NCBI taxonomy): Eukaryota > Metazoa > Mollusca > Gastropoda > Neomphalida > Neomphalidae > Symmetromphalus > Symmetromphalus regularis. The sequence continues at coordinate 4,687 of JAULBS010027319.1, forward strand.
ATTAATTTTCACAAAAACACATGTATAAGAAATAATTTTTCTTCAATAAAGGATTGAGCTAATAAAGGATTGAGCATTGGATTAATTATCTTTCCAGCTAGTGGTCCTCGACTGGTGTAACAAAAACCGTGGTAATATGTTCCGTGGGAAAGCAAAAAAAAGACTCCTTTTTGCTTCTTGGAAAGAGAAGCATCTGCCGTGATTATTGGTTTCTTCTGTGGACTAGATCTGGCTCACACTTGACTACATGTCAAAATAACTAAATGTTTGACATCTAACAGCCGATTATTAATAAATCATTGTGCTCTAGTGGTGTCGTTAAACAAAACAAACAAACAACTGGGGCGTAGCCAGAGGGAAAAACGCTGAGGCAAACCTATATGGTGGGAGCTTGAACCGTGTGGATAATAAATATCTGTATCATGGGGAGGGGGATAAAACAAATATGCGGAAATTCCAGACGTCTGCCACATAATGGCTAAGCTAGACAACAAACAAAAATCTGTGGACAGTCGTTTGTAGAAATTACGACAACGATCCCAGGTGCGGAGGCAGGATTTCTGAAAGGAGGGGTCCAAATGTGGATTTCTGACAAGGGGTGTCCAAAAGTGATAAGTGAATAGAAATAGGTGAAAAAATTATAAATGTTCACGTCTTTCCACTCGTAAAACGATAAAAAAATAAATCGAGGAAAGGGGGTCCTGACCTCCTTGACACCCCCTTGAATCCGATAATGGATCCTACATGCAAACTTATTGTCTGTAACACACGTTACACAATACCGTCTAATAAAATAGTTCAGCCAGTGTTTTCCACTTTTGTTTGGAGAGCACCAAGGTAGAATTATCATCAACTGACGAATTATAACAGCAACATCTTGGTATCACTGTATCAGAAAAAAATATTCTGTGTAAATGTAACGTCACAAAAGCCAATCAAAGGCCTGTGCCTTCTTGCATTTATAATGAGATCGATTTATTTATTTATTTAACAACCACCCCACCTACACCCTTTCCACACACACAAAAAAGTAAACATCGGCTATTGGGGGCCACTCTGTGGTTACTTCAGAAGTTAATGAGATAGAATAGCGTAACATGAAACTATCAGCTACTGTAACAGGTTCGGCGCATCCGGGGGTGGGGAGACAAGGGGCACCTTTTTTACGACAATAGGCGCCCTAAAATATGCATTTATTGAGTACATTGTAGGCGCCCTTCAAATGACTGATGGCGCCCCATTTCAGTATCCCCCACACCCCATATTTAAAGGCTGCGCTGGCCCTGAGTAATATTTAATTGTAAAAGATAAATATGTTGTAAATAACAAATAAACTCGATTTTAGTAAATATAATCAGTGTCTTTAAGTCACAGAGTTATCTCACCTTTATAGCTTGTTTCAAATTATCCATAACAGTTTCATTGGTTGGCCGTGTGCATTGTTTCGATACGTCACATGTGACGAAGTCATGATTCTCATTGCTAATTGGTTCATACTTTCTTGTTGCTATGACATTCTTATGCGTGACGGGACGTAACTCTGGCGATACTTGAACAGTGCCATTTAAACTTTGATCCGATTTATTTTGTGGTGCAAATTTCAGAGCATCGGTGCAAAGCAAAGTACTTGAGTTCAGTTTGAATGACGTTTCTCTTGAGTTAATATCTAAGGAGGATGTGGATTGGGTCGCCATTTTGAACGGACTTCCAGACGGCAAATTCCGTGGACTGGTGGGTTTCTTGGCTTTCCTCTGAAATACGCCGACAGTTAGTAATTTTTTGGATCCATTGTTGACGGTATTGCTGGACAGAGAGTTGTTTGAATTTTTCCAGGGGTGTTTCTTGCCATAATGTCTGAAAATATTCACTGAACCTTCTCGTTCCTTATTCACGTTCTGTAGAAGAAAAGTTGTTGTAGTTGTTGTTAATGTGTGATAATGACGATGATGATGATGAGTTGACGCCGACGACTGTGGAGGTAGAGGCGGCGACGACAATGATGATGACGACAATGATGATGATGAAGGGAAGATGATAATCTTTATTAAATTTCAAAATGAAAGATCGAGACACAGGCAAGAACGGAGGGGTGGGGATGGGGTGGGGGACCAGTTGGCAAGGGCCTACGATTTTGAGGGCGCCTGCGATTTTGAGGGGGCCTAATTTCCCTGGTTTAGACAAAGGTGGATTCTTGTGCATTTGGTAAAGAATTTTGATATTGTAAACAGAGAAGGGGAATCTTAAGTGCATCATATACACTACATGTACATGTATAAAAATGCATAAATCATATATATTTAGCACAGATTACAAAACTAGTTTAAAATCGGGCCTATTTGTTCCAGGTCTATTCCCAGCTCTGCACGGCCCTGTCGAGACAAACTAATATTCCATTTTAGCACTGATGACCCTGACCTACGATATGTAGACTTTTAGACATTCAGGGAAACAATATTGCAAATGTTTGACATCAGGAAACAAAATTCTAACTTTACCTTTTTGAATTTTCCACCTTTTGAGTTTTTATCGCTCGGAGCGAAGCATTCTGCTATGGAATCATCAATGGTGAAACTCTGGACAAGTTCATCAATGTCTGACGTCATCGTGAACGACGCCTGCTTCTGTGCACCCTGTCGCTGTCGTAGTGACTGCATCGCAAGAACATCTGAAGGAGAGGAATGTTCATCTATCTTATTGCAACCCCAGAACCAAAATAACCATCGCCCATTGGGGGTGGGAGGGTGGGGGGGTCATGAAGAAAAGTAATGTTCATATAATGACATCTATTAGGTGTTTAACGTACAATGTATGGAATTTATTATTGGATATTTGTCTAATGACATCCCAGCACAAAAAATAAACATTGGCCATGCGGGGAGGGGGGTGGGGTGTATGGAATGTATGCAACATGACAGAGCCACGAAATAAGTATATTTACTGAGATCTTTGCTAGCCCAGAACTGAGGCAATACCTTACACTGGCTGGCATATTCACCAGCTTTGAATACCATTGATTTATATAGCTGAGATAAATGTGAATAGTACAAGTATATAGAAAATTATCACAAGAAAAAGAAATATAATAAATAAATAATCTAATACAATACAATACAATATAAATAAATTAATTAATAAATTTAAAAAATAATAATAAATAAATAAATAAAAATAGAAAAATAAATAAATAAATAAAATAAAATAATATAAATAAAAATAATAAACTATCAGAACATTTGATGGTGTTTTTTTTTTAGAAATATCAGACCACAAATTATCTAATTTTTATATTATTAGTTCACTAACTGCCAGTATTGGGCTAACTGTATAGGACGAGTTCATTAAGTAAAAGTACTTACCTAGCAATGCCTCCTGATTGTTGATCTGTTTGGGAACTACAGATTCCATCTCAGACCAAAATCTGGTTCCTTTAATTCTATAAACAACAACAAAATATACAATTTAAAAATAAATAATATTTTGATTTCGTATTAATTAGATTACAAAATAATTGTAGTAACGTTTTCTCTGACGCTAATTTTGTCTAACGTGCCTTTGTCTGTATTGTAAAATGTTTTAAGAAGGAAAATCAGCATCGCGTTGAATGTTCCAAAATGGATATTAATAGCAGGCCCCAACCAGTGGTCCACAACTAGTTTATCAAAGATCGTGGCATGTGCTGTCCTATGGGAAAGCGCATATAAAAAAGTAAAGTTTGTTTTATTTAACGACGCCTCTAGAAAACATTGATTTTTATCTTATCATCGGCTATTGGACGTCAATCATATGGTCATTCTGACATATGTATTTGGAGGAAACTCGATGCCGACACATAGGCTACTCTTTCCGAAAAGCAGCAAGGGGTCTTTTATATGCATCGTCCCACAGACAAGACAGCACTTACCACGGCCTTTGATGAACCAGTTGTGGACCACTGGTTGGAACGGAAAATAGCCCAAACTGCAGATTGGTCCACTGAGAAGGATCGATCCGACGACCGACCGATTCATAGGCGGACACTATACCGTTTGAGCTACATCCCGCTCCCCAAGCGCATATAGAAGATCCCATGCTGCTAATAGGAAAGAGTAGCGGGTTTCCTCTAAAGACTATGAGTCACAGAATACCAGATGTCAGATACCGATGAATAAACAGGCCCATGTAACAGGCACATATCGCTTTTTTCATTTGGAGGCTCGACCCTATAAGAAGCGAACAATCAGTGGCGGGCAGGCTTTCACAGGAATCTATTCTGGCGCTTCTAAATTAATAATTAATTCCGGTTTCTTATCTTATATTTTTTAGATAGACCACCTAAATTTAAATTTACTTCCTCGTAAATCAAACAAAATTATTTAAAAGTCTCCTTATATCCACTAAATCAGTAATTCAACCACTAAACTGTCTTCTTCTCTCTCTTCACTCTACTCCTTTTCGCCCCGGACCCAGTGTCCTTGTCTTATGACATTGGGCCCGTGGTGGGCATGTACGAACCAATTGGACGTGGGCATGGTTCAAAAAATCAAACTGGAACTGGCGGGCAGGCTATGCAAAATGCCTTGCTGTATTCGCGACGCATGCTAGTCGTTCAAGGAGTCCTTTGGCATGCTCTTCAGGACATTTTGATATTTAGGTGCCCTAAAACAGATTTCCTGGTATAAGATTCACACACTTATCCATTGGTTTCTGTATGCATGTTTGTTTTTAGTTGAAGCCTACAAATGCAACCCCTGCGATTAAGAAAATGTCCACGGCAAAATAAAAGTTGTGAAGAAAGTGTCTACGGCATTTTCCACGGCAATTTTAGCGTAAGGTATACTTTATTTTTAATAAGAAAAAAATACACCTTGATAAAAAAAATTCACAAATTTTACTCCGTTGCAATAGAAGTGCCGCGGAGAATGAAAATATGCATGCATTCAAACCTGTATATAAAAGCCTCTTTTGTTGTATCCTTTTGCAGTACCTATACAGGTATTGGAATTTGAATTTAAAACACACTCACTTTTAACAGTTGTCCTCTTTCAGGAGATCCGACAGTGTGGTTCCTATAAACAGTTTTAACGTCCATTTTGATTGCACTTTCAAAATATTCACGTCCATGCATTTCGCTTTCAAATTATCGTGTTCAGTAGTTTATATAGAAAAACCGACAATAGCAAATGCTGACACTGTCTTGACTTGCTGCGGTCTCTTTGACAACGGTAATAGAGCTAGCTATACGTGGGGTCGGGAATACCCTGGCGCCGTTCTGTAGCATCTAGCGCTTGCGAGTGATAATATAGTAATCTCGGTGTAATGCTAAAGGCATAATCCCACGTAATTTAAGGGGTTAATTGTCTAAATATTGATTACATATGAAACTTACATGCACGTGTGATACTAGCTCTCACTTTCAAATCACACAAGACGTTTTAACTGAACCATGTTAGAGGGAATTCCATGTCGATCGATTTTTTTTTCACATTTAACATTTTCAAATTTCATGATCGGAACTTCTCGTATGTTTTCGGTGAAATCATTTCCGCCGTCGGAAGTTTCCGATTGAACGGCCTCGTTTCAGGAAGAATTCGTCCCAAAATAGAATTGGGGGAATACTTGTCACGTGACTCGAAATATATATACGTCACACCTTCAACGGAAAAAAGCCGTTATTTTTTCTCGATTTATCTATCTATGAACCGGCCTCCGTGGCGCAGTGGTTAAGCTATTGGACTCGAGGCTGGTAGGTACTGAGATCAAATCTCAGTTGAGGCATGGGATTTTTAATCT
>JAULBS010027330.1:0-10454 GCA_032355785.1 Symmetromphalus regularis
CAAACTGTGTAAGAAACAATACACACAACATTACAAATATCTAACAAACTGTGTAAGAAACAATACACACAGAAAGGAAAGCTTACATTACAAATATCTAACAAACTGTGTAAGAAACAATACACACAGAAAGGGAAGCTAACATTACAAATATCTAACAAACTGTGTAAGAAACAATACACACAACATTACAAATATCTAACAAACTGTGTAAGAAACAATACACACAGAAAGGCAAGTATTGTTTGTTTAACAACAACCCGTATTGTTTGTTTAACGACAACCCGGCTTGTTTGTTTAACGACAACCCGGCACGTTGTTTATTCAACGACTACTAACTGCCAGGTCTTTAAAGAAAACCTCGTTCTGTCACACAGGCCGCTATTTTTGAATAAACGCGCTTTCCGACAGACAGGGCAGCACACACTATGGCCTTTGAAAACCAGTTGTGGACAACTGGTCGGTACAATTTGCGTACACCTACACACTGAACCTTGCAGAGCATTCACTGTAGGTTGTAGCCAGTATCGGTATTAAAATCCCTACGCCTTAACTAAGATTTGATCCCAATACCTATCAGCCATCAGTCCTACGGCTTAACCATGGCGCCACCAGGACCAACAGACAGACAGACAGATCTATTTCCACGTCCTTCCACTCAGAAAATGTAAACAATAAATGATAAAAAAACGAGAAAAGCGATTTTAATTTCTATATAACAGAACTGTGAGACACTAGATGATATAGGAATTTCAACCCCTGCAGAAGCGATTTGAATTTCTATATAACTGAAATGTGGGGCACTAGATAATATAGGAATTTCGACCCCTGCAGAAGCGATTTGAATTTCTATATAACAGAACTGGAAATTGAACTACATCCGGTATATCATGATGCTGGCTATGGCTATGACAGTCACGTGACTTCCTGACCAATTGCGCGGAAAAACGTGTCACTTTTACGTCAAAGATATATCCGTGCCCCATAATCAGCTTGCTGGATTCATCAATCTGATTTGTCCGATTGTCCGTTGTCAGCGCGTTTATCATGATCGCCTTATCATCCCGGCCACCGAGTCGTAATTGCCTCGTTACCCGTGCCCTCACCTCATTCTCGTTTCATTTAGCTGTCAAATTACCTCCCCTCTCCAGCGATTATCAGATCGAAGCCTTGTCACTTTCACTGATACTGTTTTGCCTGTCCACGATACACCTGATCACGAGATCGATACGTCAGTCAAGTTTGTCAACACTTTTAATTTACCTCATCTACCTATTTAAAGCGACACGTGTGACGCCGCCTTTTGAAGTTGAACACCTGTGTAGATTTCGGGAAACGTACGTCTCCGAGGGCTCACTATGGCGGCTCGCAAGGAGGCAGATAATTTGCTATGGATGAATTATTTTTATCAGTGCAAAGCTTTCAAGTGTTAAAGGCGATTTCACACGCATTAGTTTATGATAAATCTATGCTTAGTTATACAGCTTTTTAAACGCTTTATGCATTTTTTGCGGATGTAAATCAGATATTAAACAGCGTAACCTTATGACGTAGTACACTGTCCGTTATAATGCAATTATTGCGAATATTCGCGTTTTCATTGAGTAATCATTTCAATGAGTAAAACGATAATTTACAAAACAGGAAGATCAAAATAAAGTAATAAAACAGTTTTGTGAATTATTTAAAATTAACAGCATAGAAGGAGTGTTTTACACAGTTAACGGCGACTCCAGATCTCGAACTCAGAATACATTTGTTTAAGCCCACTGGACTAGAAAATGTCAGACCTGAGTTAGTTTACCAACCACCAAACAACATTACCTAACCTCCGTTCAACACGTGAATCTGACAACAGAATGATCTTGCAGAAAGTACAACATTACTTAACCTCCGTCCAACACGTGAATCTGACAACAGAATTCACGTACAGAAAGTACGTTACCTAACCTCTGTCCAATACGTTAATCTGACAACAGAATGCACGTGCAGAAAGTACGTTACCTAACCTCCGTCCAACACGTGACTCTAACAACGGAATGCTCGTGCATAATGTACAACATTACCTAACCTTTGTCCAACACGTGACTCTGACAAAAGAATGCTCGTGCAGAAAGTACAACATTACCTAACCTCCGTCCAACACGTGACTCTGACAACAGAATGCTCGTGCAGAAAGTACAACATTACTTAACCTCCGTCAAACACGTGAATCTGACAACGGAATGCTCGTGCAGAAAGTACGTTACCTAACCTCCGTTCAACACGTGAATCTGACAACGGAATGCTCGTGCAGAAAGTACATTACTTAACCTCGGTCCAACACGTGAATCTGACAACGGAATGCTCGTGCAGAAAGTACATTACCTAACCTCCGTTCAACACGTGAATCTGACAACGGAATGCTCGTGCAGAAAGTACATTACCTAACCTCCGTTCAACATGTGAATCTGACAACAGAATGTTCGTGCAGAAAGTACATTACTTAACCTCCGTTCAACACGTGAATCTGACAACAGAATGCTCGTGCAGAAAATACATTACTTAACCTCGATCCAACGGAAAATATATCCCTCGCTTGCCATTTCCAAACAACACTAACAACAACAACAATAACAACAACATCATCAACAACGACAATAACAACAAAAACGACATCAACAACAACTATAACCAAAAAAAACATCATCAACAAAAACAACAATACCAACAACAACCATGACATTAACAACAATAACAATAACAATAACAACAACTACAACGACATCATCAACAATAACAATAATAACAACGATATCAACAACAATACCCTAAGACCAGAAGAAGAAATATGTTTTTCAATAGACCTAACGACAATAAATTGCACAGTTACATACAGATATCTAATAACGTACTTGAACAATTAATAATTTCCTAACCACTCACTTTATTACAAACTGATAAAATCAGTAACATAGTTAGATATGAAGAGACAGCAAATACATTAATTTGAAATAAATGTAACAAAATGTAAATTTCTGAGATCAGTGACCACACATTAATGTCATTGTGATCTCCGAAGCCTTTGAATCTACCTAATTACCAAACGATCAAATAATTGTTTATTTTAATATTTCTAAATGATCGTTTGACCGACACAGGACAAATTACGACCGTGTAAATCTCCAAAACAGCGATTCCGCAGAGCGACACTCTACGACCGCGGTTTTACAGCAGAGCGACACTCTACGACCGTGGCTTTACAGCAGAGCGACACACTACGACCGCGGTTTTACAGCGTGAAGGTCGGGGCAGGAGTCAGCCACAGCAGTTGAGTGTCGCCTGCTCTTGTGATCCACACTACACCTGCTGCTAGTCCGCATAGTTGGGATTGCACCGAGACAATAAATTCTAACAGTACTATTACTGTCTTAGTAATAAATAACTCCATTTTAAATTGAAAATATACAGAAACGTGTAATAGTGTTAGTATTAGCTACTGCATAGTTGTGATTGCACCGAGACAATAAATTCTAACAGTACTATTACTGTCTTAGTAATACATAACTCCATTTTAAATTGAAAATATACAGAAACGTGTAGTAGTGTTAGTATTAGTTACTGTACAGTTGGGATTGCACCGAGACAATAAATTCTAACAGTACTATTACTGTCTTAGTAATACATAAATCCATTTTAAATTGAAAATATACTGAAACGTGTAGTAGTGTTAGTATTAGCTACTGCATAGTTGGGATTGCACCTAGACAATAAAGTCTAACAGTACTATTACTGTCTTAGTAATACATAACTCCATTTTAAATTGAAAATATACTGAAACGTGTAGTAGTGTTAGTATTAGCTACTGCATAGTTGGGATTGCACCGAGACAATACATTCTAACAGTACTATTACTGTCTTAGTAATAAATAACTCCATTTTTTAAATTATATTTAATTGTCAAATGCTCTCCTGATCTTCATCATTGTCTTCCTCGGAAGATTTGAACACGATAATTCGTTTCCGTTTAATAAATCTGGGGTTCTGAGGTACAAGAGTGTAAATGTCAATACATGCATTTACTCAATATCATTATATTGCAAAATAACCTGTTATACTTATTAAAGAACCACAGAGATTTTGAAATGCTGTAATGAAATGATTTATTGATTATTTCATTACCTATGCAATGCAGTTTAAAAAATAAAAATAGCTTCTCTGGTGATTGAGATTTTGACAATTATTTAAAATAATGCAAAATGGTAGCCATTTCTAAAGATGGTGGCCAAACAGGGCATTTTGGGAAAAAAACTCTTCCGCCAGTTTTCATCACAGGCATGTCAGTAATGAATTCAGGTCATAAAAACAGCTTTCCTTTTAATAAATCCTGGGTTCGGGAGTACAAGAGTGTAAATGTTAATATCCATACACAACACCATTATATTTCAAACATCTGTAATGCTTAAAAAACCTATCAGAGATGTTAAAATGCTATAATGAAATGATTTATAGTTTATTTCAATACCTATGCAACGGAGTATATAAAAACAAAAAATAGCTCTTCTGGTAATCGAGATTTTGACAATTATTTAAAATAATGCAAAATGGCAGCCCTTTTTAAATGTGGCGCCCACTTTTAAAGATGGAGGCCAAACGGAACATTTTGGGAAACGACTTCTGTGCCAATTTTCATCACAGGCATGTGAGTAATGAAGTCAGATCATAAAAACGCTTTCCCTTAAATACATTTGGGGTTCTGGGGTTTAAGAGTGTAAATGTCAATTTACATACACAACGCTATTACATTTTTAAAAAATCTGTTATTCTTAAAAAACTATCAGAGATTTTGAAATGCATTAATGAAATGAGTTATAGATTATTTAAACAGCTATGCAACGCAGTTTAAAATATTAAAATATCTCCTCTGGTTATTGAGATTTTGACAATCATTTAAATTAATGCAAAATGGCGGCCATTTTTAAAGATGGCGGGCAAACGGGAAATTTTGGGAAACGACTCCCATGCCAGTTTTCATCAAAGGCATGACAGTAATGAATTCAGGTCATAAAAAACAGCTTTCACTTTAATAAATCTGTGGTTCTGGAGTTCAAGAGTGTAAATGTCAATATACATACACAACTCCATTATATTTCAAAAGATCTGTTATACTTAAAAAACTATCAGAGATTTTGAAATGGCGTAATGAAATCATTTATGGAACAGTTCAGTACCTATGCAATGCAGTTTAAAAAATAAAAATTGCTCCTCTGGTTATCAAGATTTTGACAATTATTCAAAATACTGCAAAATGGTGGCCATTTTAAAAGATGGCCGCCGAACGACATGTGTAAAAAAAAAACTCCCAGGCTAATTTTTATCAGGGACATTTCAATCATAAAAAGGTCCCCTCTAAAAACACACGGGAATGGTTATTATGATTGGACTACACATGGAGGTCCCACCAGCTGTTTTCATTACTCATTTATCTAATTATCATGTTCAAAATCCAGAATCCCTACTGTTGTCTTCATGAAGTTTCCAGTGTCAAACACAGTGGCTCCCAGGTTCCGATCACATAATTACAAATAGGTGTTTAACTAGTATCATGCAACTGAAGAACTATTGTCTACACACATAATGATGTTTAATTTGTTAACAGCATACATACAATGTGATCACATAATCACAAATAGGTGTTTAACTAGTATCATGCAACTGAAGAACTATTGTCTACACACATAATGATGTTTAATTTGTCAACAGCATACATACAATGTGATCACATAATCACAAATAGATGTTTAACTAGTATCATGCAACTGAAGAACTATTGTCTACACACATAATGATGTTTAATTTGTCAACAGCATATATGTACCTAATCACAAATATTTTGGATGTTCTTAAATTTATAAAACAAAGTGGTTTGACTAAAGTAGATAGGTATCTTTATATATGTATAGCAACCTGTTCACACAACAATGAATTAACTTTTTCAACATAATTGTCTCTTTTCTTTTACTGTTTCACTCCTCTCACTCTCTCTCTTTCTAACTCTCTCTCTTCAATCCAGTATCAAATTCAGTAATGTAATGCTGTAACTATTAATACATTTATATAAATTTATTTATTTATTACCATTGTTTATCTATATGTTTAAAAGGAGAAGGCCTATGAGTTGCACAACTTTTGTCTGATCCATTTGTATTTTGTTAATTCAATAAAATGTTTTCATTCAATGTAATCGCTTAAATACAAATACCACCACATTATAAAATGCCAAAAAGTATACACTTCTCAACATACTGAACTATACCAAATCAATACATAAAATACAATAACAACACTGTTACAAATATTCTCAAGAAAAACTTACATTTATTATGCAGAATCCAGATTGTACAGATACAGTGTGTCAATTTATTTACAACTATACAGCAAGCCAATAACATAATTATCCCTGTATATAATATATCAATGCACAGGCCTAAAATTTCAGAAATTTTCATGAGAATCCAAGGGGATTCTCATAAGAGCAGTTCACGAGAATCCTCTGAATCCATCTCTGTGCTATCAAATAAGAACGCATATGTCTCGTTTATAGTCTTTGGCCATAATTGTATTTACCACCGTATCTTTAGTAACAGTTTTTTCTTGGATTCCATTTTGTAATATGCGCAAGTGTGTACTTTTTGCTGCTTGTTCATACAGGTATTATCGCACTACATTACAGCATTATCAAAACTAACTAAGCAACGGCATATTTTATTAATAAAGTTCAATTTTTTCAATATATTATTAGTGAACGAAAGTGAAAGTGTTTGAAGTTTGGTAAATGAATCCCGAATCTCTTTCATTTTTCTGCTATCCAAAGTGCTTTGGTACATCAAAACGGGTTAGAAATCTGACAACTTGAGGCCAGACTAGTCTCGATAATCCAAACTATTCTCAATGCTACAATGATTAGAATGTATGGGTTAGAAAACTGATATGATTAAAATATATGTGATCTGGATCATGCTACGCTTTTGAAAGAGCATAGGCTGGACGCTTGAAAGCAATTTACATATATAATTTAAAAAAAAGTATAAAAACAATTCCCTTTGACACAGTTCTTTGCTAATATTTTAATTCGATTGTGATTTCATTTTATCTGAAATAGTTTATGCAAATGCAAATCCATTTGAATTCTGACGTTTAAAGTCCACGCGAATTCTGACGCGAATAGGATTCGGTGATTCGGATTCGGTGAATATTGATGCACAATATTATGCATTGAGCCACTATAGTTAAATGCTTATTTTTATGTATCATAATATTATATTTGTACAGACAGTACCTGATGTGAAATGAGTCACCTTAAAGTTTATTTTTACCATCATCCTTGTGTTTAATTTGTGAACAGTACACATTCTGATTGCATACGCGTAATTACAAAATGTTTGTTTTTTATTTAACAACACCACTAGAGTACATTGATTTATTAATCACTGCCTATTGGATGTCAAATATTTTGTAATTCTGACACAAAGTCTTCAAGGGAACCTTCTACATTTGTCTATTATCAGCAAGGGATCTTTTATTTGCTCTTTCTCCATATACAACACATACCATGGCTGTTGATGTATCAGTTGTGTTGATATCTTGGGCCACTGACTGTAATAAACACAAATGAAGAATGAGTCTGCCGAGATGGGGCAGACCATCATATGACTAAAGAATCTCAAGCAAGCGCTTTACCCACTGAGCTAGATACTACCCCATTTGATTATAAAGATGGAATCACATACTGCAGGTGCATACCACAGACACCTGAATTCTATCCTGGTCCACCTTTGAGTAATACCACATCATTTGATACCAACCATGGACACCATGTGATGATTAAGGGGAAACCATATATTCTCAAATTAACACCATATCAAAATTATGCAAGATGTTTGTGGTGACCATGGAAACCAATCCAAGCATTGATATGGAGATACATATATAATGATTATTATTTAAATCTATTATGTGCTCAATTTGAGCTTAAAATGACGGCTTGTAAAATAGCTGATTACAAAACTGCTATACAATGTTATTTGATGTGTAGGAATAAGTATAAAGTAACATTGTTGTTAATTTACATTCACATAGGACATATTATTATCTGCATGGTTCAACATGTAGAGGGAAATATAAATGGTATGACACGTGTTATAACGATTTCACGTGGACTTACACGGTTTGCGGATGATACATTGACCGCATTTGACGTCACTTTACAAAGAACTATTTTACTACGTCATTCATAGAATGTCAACAATATTTACAAATCGCGATCATAATCCAAAATTGTAAATATTTGACACGCTGTATGAATTTATTTATTTTAAATTAAATACTAAAATATTTAAATTAAAAATGTAAAGTAATAATAACATATATTTATTTTAATTAATATTGAACAAATAAAGAAAAAAGAAAAAAAAGGAAAGCCTATACTAAATATAACCTCATTATAATTGTAAAAGTACAAATGACGTCACTAAAACAAGGAAAAGTACAACATAATGTCATCCATATTAATTTTATTGTTTGACTTTATTTATCAAAAGGATATTGAAGAAATTATTATACTAGTGTGTGTGTTGTACTGATTTTACGAAAATGTTATTTTGGTTTTATTTATTACATTTTATTATGAAATATCGATTGTTTTCTTTTATTTTTCATTATGAGATTATATGGATCTATTTGCTATTCACGCAAAGATCGCATGAACATTATGAAACTCGTTTGTGAAATTTATCCCCCATCGCTCTCGCTCGGGGAATAACAATTCACAAACAAATTTCATAACGTTTATACGATCCTCACGCTCATGTAATAATCTCTATGTATCACATATTACAGTGGAACATGATTAAACAAACTATTACATATTACACTGGAACATGATTAAACAAACTATTACATATTACAGCAGAACATGATTAAATAAACTATTACATGTTATAATTAAGTTATAGTAGAATATATGTGGCAGTCTAGGAAAACCTGTGGGAAGTCACTGGGTTCGTTAACGAGATAATGCATCGTGAAGTTAAAAATACGTTGAAAATTCATCTGAGTTCAATAAAGTTCTTATTATCACTCTCATGAATTATCTTTAAAAAATTCCTATTATAAAGTATATTTTTGGGGTATTTTTGACATTCTGAGAAAATAAAAAATTTCTAAAATGCTCATCGTAGCATTGACCTATTTCGCAGACAACTACAACTCAAACCCAACCACGTACCACATCATGTCAGGTATTGTTGGAATCAGCCAGGAAACCCGAAGGACTGATTACTAATGCACATGAATACATCGTAGCAGGTGTTGGTGCACAGAAAGATAATAATCAACATTCCCATGCAAAACTGACAAGAAATATTGCTAATAACTAATCATCCTGGAATCCTGATTCTCCTGAATACATCCTAGAAGGAAAGTAATGTGGGTTTTATTAGATTTTGTTATTTATAACTGAGAAATTGAACTTTGATTGTCCTATTGAAAAGTTGTTTTGAAAATACCGATCTTTTCCAAGATGGCGGCACTCACAGTAAAAAAAGGACTCGAGCAAGTACGCCGCAGAATCCAAGATTGTGAGATGTTTGAACCAATTAACTGATCTAAATATGCATAATTATGGTAGCCCAAGTGATCTAGAGGACATCATTAATGATTACTAATAAATATTCCTAAATGGTTTTCTTTAAAAAAAAAAAAATTCTCATGAACAAGTTAATTAATCTGATAATGTGAAAATGCACTAATTATTCAGACAGTATTTTAATATTGTGAAGAAAGCATGAAGATAATAACTGGTTATATGAAAAGACTCCAAATGGAAATTTCAGTGCTAGATTTAATAAAATTTGTGTAATAAATAAAGCACAACTTTCAAACCTATTTTTCTCAGTTCTGTTTTTTCAATGACATGGCAAGCTGAGCCATCTTTAAACATTCATAACTTCAGTTCTAGCAGTATTGGAAATGGCAGAGAGCCCTGGAGCCCGAGTCCACCTGAAATGGGTTCGGGCTACGAAATTTTTCAAAGTTGGTAGCCTGTGTGTCCACCATGTCTGGATAGGCTACAGTGATATACTAATTAAATACCTTCCAATGACATGCTATTTATCCATGTGGGTAAATGATTCACATCGTTTATTCATTGATTAATCAAATATATGTCTGTCGGTCTTGTCTGTCTGCCTTGATTTTATCGAGCGGTTAAACACAAATAAATTCTGTCCATTTGTAAAAAACGTTGTCGCCACACGCATGTTCAAAGTAGCATCATTCACAGACAGTGTGGATAACACACGTAGTATCTAATGATTAAAATGACGATGCATGCACATCTTACCTTGATAGAAAGCATTAAAATTTGTCAACGGAATGTGTATTCCGGGTATTACTTAGAGTCAATGACGCAGTGA
>JAULBS010027341.1:0-10454 GCA_032355785.1 Symmetromphalus regularis
CTCTCTGTCTCTGTCTCTCTCTCTCTCTCTCTATCTCTGTCTCTCTCTCTCTCTCTCTCTCTCTATCTCTCTCTCTCTCTCTCTCTCTCTCTCTCTCTATCTCTTTATTTCTCTCTGTTTCTCTCTCTCTCTCTCTCTCTGTTTCTCTCTCTCTTTATTTCTCTCTCTCTCTCTCTCTCTATATATCTATCTCTCTCTCTCTCTCTCTATCTCTCTCTCTCTCTCTATCTCTTTATTTCTCTCTCTCTGTTTCTCTCTCTCTCTCTCTGTTTCTCTCTCTCTTTATTTCTCTCTCTCTCTCTCTCTCTCTCTCTCTCTCTCTCTCTCTCTCTCAGGATATGCTCAACTTTCGCGAATATCTTATATCATCACTGCTTTATTGCAATTCTTGAGTACAATTTTGCCTGTATCCTTTGGAATCTGCAGTGTACAGGAATACAATTTTGATGACAATAAGAGTTAACTTTTGGATATTAAATATAATATTTTCAGACGATGGATAATTGTGGTTTTTGCTCTCTCGGTATGAACTATTTATGCGGCAATGTCAGATAATTATCTGGTGAGAGGTCTCCAAGCAATCCATCGTAACATAAAATGTATGAACTTACTTTACCTACATGGAAAAGAAAGAATCAATAGGAAATCTTCGAGTTTGTCATATATTTTGAGATAAGTAGAGTAAATTTAAAATGAATATGTATTTCTACAACACACACGCATATGCATGCACACACACATACACACAAGTTTAGGAAACAAACGTTATTTCTTACATAAAACGGCTAGTAAAAATATATATAACTGTTTTCCAAGGTGTTGGGGGTTATTTCAAAGGACTAAAAGTTGATCAAGACATCTTGATTTTAGTTCGGAGATGGAAAGCGATTTTGGGACCGACATTAATTTTTACAAATTGCGTCATTTACTAAAACATTCATATACTAAAGACAGATACCACTGAAAGAACGAAATGTGCTCCTCTCTAACGAATTCCTAACATCGTCATTGTTTTCAGTGTTTTTGGCAAATGAAAATTAATCATGGTATAGTTGAAATACGTTTTGGGGTTTATCTTGTACAGAAACACGATTTTGAAAAAAATTAAGTTATTGTGTTAAGATTAGAAAACAAATATATTTATGTTTACCAGTTATTTTCACAAAACAATCTATGTTTAGTAACAAACAATTGCTAAGAAAAACACAATTTGAAAATGCTTGTCATTCTTTTTAAAGATAAATTTAATATCTTTCTGGATCATCTTTATAAATTATTTGAAGATGCCTCGGTTACCGATGTCTCTGTTTCCCAGTGTTTTAGTTTCCCTGTCTTGGTTACCAATGTCTCTGTTTCCCAGTGTTTCAGTTTCCCTGTCTCGGTTACCAATGTCTCTGTTTCGCAGTGTTTCAGTTTCCCTGTCTCGGTTACCGATGTCTCTGTTTCCCAGTGTTTCAGTTTCCCTGTCTCGGTTACCAGTGTCTCTGTTTCCCAGTGTTTCAGTTTCCCTGTCTCGGTTACCAATGTCTCTGTTTCCCAGTGTTTCAGTTTCCCTGTCTTGGTTTTTCTAGTCGTTTGTCCGTGTTTCACAAATTAGCTGCTTCTATACGACAGACAACATTTCGCTAAATGTCTGACAAGAGTCGTGAGTGTTTGCCTCAGGAAGCGGACGAGTTATTCTACGAAACCTGCGTACCGTGCTTTCTTGTGTACATTTCTTAAGGGTAATTCTCTCTTATTAGACTGGTCTCCAACTTCAAACAGCGCCGTTTCAACCCGACTTGCACACGGGTCATGCGCGTATTTGTATTAAAAAGGAAACCTAGAAATGCAATTCCACATGCCACGATCCCCAATTAGAGTCCTAGCTTGTTAGTTTTTAGCATCAAGATGTCAGCTTCGATTTCTGTGTTTTGTGATGGAGGAATTTCCTTAGGGAAAGATACCTTTCAAAGACATTAATGGCTTGCTTTTTCATGGTGTGATTGCTCAGAGAGAAAATGTAACGTTATTCTAAAGAAGCGGTACAAGAGCGCGTTGCCAGTCTAAATTTCGTGGTTCATACAAGAACCCATATATGGAGAAAAACGAAATGAATTATTAAAGCAAGGAAAAACGTCATGATAATGGAAATGATCAGTATTTGGCTTCGTTCTGTTTGTAAAAAAAATCTCTTCTTTTCTATTACAACGAGTTTTAATGCAGTGTATTTACTCGCCAAAAAACAATTCAGCTTTTTAGATCACATAATTTTATAACAATCAAGTTAATTTTTTTCTTTTAAATGCATACTCCGGGTTTCTTTCCATTACGTTTCCTTGTGAGGCACGTTTCCTTATTTCTGTTCATTTAAACAAGACATTCCTCACGTCATAGCT
The DNA here is from genome assembly GCA_032355785.1 of Symmetromphalus regularis. Lineage (NCBI taxonomy): Eukaryota > Metazoa > Mollusca > Gastropoda > Neomphalida > Neomphalidae > Symmetromphalus > Symmetromphalus regularis. The sequence goes on from JAULBS010027341.1 coordinate 2,379, forward strand.
TCAACATATCAAGGAAGTTAATTTTTTTTACGTTTAGATTGGCTTCACAATTTTGACTGATGCGAAAAACTAAAAACATTTATATGAAATTTATATGCTTTAGTATAGCGACTCAAGTATCGTACTCTGGGGGTGGGTGGATAAAAACAAGGGTTGATCTAGTGATTGTTGAAGATATGATTTAAAATGTTAAAAACCAATAATAATAATCTCAAATAAGTGGGTGGAGTGCTAACAAATTAATTTCAATTTACTGTTGTATGACAAGCATATAAAATATCCATAAATAAAGGAAAGGAATGCTTGTTTAACGACACTCCAGTACATTGTTTATTCAGCAGATATTGGTATCAGATTATTTTTATAATGGTGTTTGGCGATCGATTGTCTTTAGATGAAACGCGTTACCGCCACATAGGCTACTCTTTCCGATTAGCATCAAGGGATCTTTTATATGCCTTTTCATACAGACAGGACAACATATGCCACGCCCTTTGATAAAACAGTTGTGCACCACTGGTTGGTGCAAGTCGCGTACACGTGCCCACTGAGCCTTACGGAACATCCAACCTGGGTTGGAGCTGGTATCGAGATTAATAATCACATGCATCGACAGAGATTTGATCCCTGTACCGATCAGTCCTGTTAGTTAAAAGTACAAAACGCAAAGTGTTTTGAATATTCAGCATTTATGACAAGAAGCCATACTTGTCTGACGTTTGAAAGATGTAAAAAAAAAAAAAAAACTTTTTTTCTTAAGAAATGCATTTTTTGCAGTAAACGTGCTTCGACAGTTGCATTAATACAGTTATTAATGGTTTCTTAAATGATGAGTAACTGTCGAGAGATTTCGAGTGCACTTTATCATCATGTGCCGTCTCAATAATAAGCTGAGAATTGCTATCTCTCTGTAAAGAATGTTTCTGTTTTCATTTACCCCACATACTTCCATGTCACTAGGATGACATATATATTTCGTTTACTTTGCCAAACAGATGTACGTTTATTCAAACACAAAACAATATATATTTCATCACACGTCGGCCAAGTTCTAAGCTCTCAACAGATATATGAAATATGATCTTAATTTCAAAGGCAACTTCATATGTTAATTAAATTCGTCAACAAGCAAAAGATTTTTCTTCTCTTTCTTGTTGAGCTTTGAAATTAAATATAAATGTTATGTTTATAAAACAACGTAAAGAAACTAGAAGTGCCACAAAAAACCCAACGTTACCGAAAGCATCAACTGTTAGTTGTCATCTGTTAATTAAATTCATAAACAAGCAAAATATGTTCTTCTCTTTCTTGCCTAGCTTTGAAATCAAATACAAATGTTATCGTTTACAAAGAAGCGCAGAAATACTTGAAGATCGACCAACAAACAACCCAACCAATAACACCTATACTTAGTTGATCTTTGGTTGTTTGAAAACGGCGATTATCCCCATTTGACGGCTAATTCGTTTATTTTCACACATTTCACGAGCAACATACTTCATTAAACATTCTAGAAACGCATCAGTATTGTTTGTTTTTTCTTCCAGTAAGTAATAATTACCGATCTCCCACATCAAAGACGCCGCCACCTTTATCAACAGTTTTATCACATGCTGCGGAATGATACACCCAAGGGAGAAATCATTGTTCATGATAAAGATGCTGAAATAATTAATCTATTTTTTCGTCAAGTTCCACCAAATTCATCACCAGTCTTTGAAGTTGTTACAAGAGTTTATCTCTCGTTGACTAAAGGATTTTCGTATTGTCCGCCAAATAAAAACTGAATTTATCTTGCTCGCTTGGGTGCTAAGTAGACAGAAGCGATTTGATACATGTTAAGGGGACCTGTTAACAAATGACAATTAGTGACGGATCATAAGCGAGCTTGTTTGATATGCGATAAGTTGTGTCATAGCTCGCCTCGAGACATTTTGCGCGCGCGAGGCGTGCAGGAGAGGTCACGGGGTCATTGATGTCACGTTGCTGCGGCATTCTCAAGAGCAACTCTTTCATTCAACCATAAACTCATACAAGAAATAGGTCGTCCAATTTATTTAACGACTGTTAATATAAGCAGAAAGAAATTAATGTTTTTCTCTCCATCTGTAATACGTAAAGGCTTAGGGGTGTATTTATGACGGGTGACATCGATGGCGAAGAACCTATACCATGGGCTAGTAGCGAATCCCTTTTCTGGTATTATTATTTTTACATTTTACGAGTGAAAGGACGTGAAAATTAGCAATCACCCCTCACATTTGGACCCCTCTTTTCTGAAATCCTGCATTCGTGCCTGTGGACTGCAGTTGGTAAAAATACAGTTTTGAACATTTTATTGTTCGGATTTCTTAATTTGTATGTTTAGAAATACATTATGTTAATTATAATCTTATTTACATTTTTTTCTTTAATCTAACAATAATTTCTATTTACATAAAAAAAAATTAAATATTTAAATTCAGTTGTAACAGAAAGAAAAAAGTAGATTTTTACAATAATAATTTTGAACAATAAAATTCAATCTTTCAAATAATATAACAAAGGAAGTTTCTTTATCGATCATGTCAAATTATTAATTTTACTTTCATCACAAGTAATTTTTAAAACGTTCTAAATAACAATGAGAAATAATGACGTTCAACAACTAATTCGATCAATTAAACAAAATATAGATATATTTTTATAAATAATATAAAAAGAAAATGAAGTTAAATTATGTGATATCAATAATATATAAAAAAAAGAAGTTTAATAAAAAATATAATATTGATTTTTTCAGTAATTTAACAATAATTTCCAACTTATCTATAGCATAACCTACGGGGTTAATTTGATAGTAACCGGTATATAAAATGAGAAGTTCACTCTTTGTGGAATTTCTGGGGTGTTAATAAAATAACAAATGAAGTTTAAATTTATTAATAATATAAATTATTATTTTGTAAATACTATAGCATAGTAATTTCTAAAAGAGCAATCCCATAAAATAGTTAAATATTTCCTCCAATAGTATAAATACGAAATTCGATAAAATACAAATTTTATTGTTAAAAATAACATGATATATGAAGTTCATATCATAAATATAAATCATGAAATTCAATCTGAAAAATAATTTTTAAAATATTAAAAGTTTTATAATATCCATTTTCAAACAGGAATTTCTAATATATTAATCATAGAAAATTCTTATTTAAAAAAATCATAAAATATAAAAGTTCATTAATGCAAAATGTGAAGTTCAAATTTATTAACAATATAAAATCTGAAGTTCGGTAACATAAATCTTAAGTTTTATTTTAATAATAGAATAAAATATAATGTTTATTAGTACTAATATGATATTCAGACTAATTAAAAAAATATAAAACACCAAACGTACTGATAATATAAAAAAAAATGTTTAATATAATTAATATGAAGATAAACATTATTAATAATATAATACATGAAGTTAATTTTATTTATATATGATGTTAATCATATTTATATATGATGTTAATCTTATTATTAATAATATTATAATATAGAATATGAAATTCTAACTTAGTAATACAAAACATGAAGTTATTCTTATCATTGATATAAATCGATTAATAAAATTAAAAATTATATTTTGACAAATTATTTTTGTATCATTTCTGTATGATGATGATGACAGTGATGACAATAATGAAGACAACGACGATGATGACTCAACACTAAATAAAAATTTTCATGACGTAAATAATTTGATTATGTATTAATATTAATTTTTTCATGATTATTTAAACCCGAAATCTATCGTCAATTAATTAATTAATGCAATGAATGCAAAATCAATTGATTTGATGATTGCTGTTTTGTAAAATATTTATTGGACTCTTTTACGGAGAAATGATCTGGAATACAATAATGTTTCTGTCGATGTAATTATATGGATATCTTCAAAATAAACAAGCAATGAATTTTTGGATTAAGTATTTTGTTTTGAATCGTCAACAATCAATGCCAGAAGTTGGCTTCTTTCAGAGGAATTCTTATAAGTTCAAACCACGGCAACATTTACTTTTCATAATTCGCAAGACCTTTGAGTTCCGCCGATGGCGACACACGCGTGGCAGTCTCCATTTGCGAGCTCGATGTGACCATTAATAACAACAATCCTGGGCATTTCTGTGTTCCATGATTGCCATCAAATACACTGGGGTCAGAATGTCTTTATGCTTTCCCTCATGAAATGATAAACTCCATATATTCGTCATTTTCCCCTCCCACACAGACTTGCAGGCGTCGCGAGGAAACGCACAGGAACGAGTGAGCTGAGTGTTTGTCTTTGAATGGGGTCCATTCCCCAAACCCCAAACAGTGTGTTATTACAGGAGTATTGTTTGGATTAACATATGTACTTTTTGTTCTTTGATATACGAGACTCTAAAATCAACATTGTAAAAAATGTTACACTGATCAAAGGGCCTTGTGTTAACTATTATTTCACATCAAACTCGATCTCAAACGGCAAAGGACCGAGTTGGTTGATGTAGCAGACGCCGGTTTCAGGGTTAGAGGAAGCGAGTTGGGCTCAGCGACAACAGAAGGATGCCGGGCTGTTTCTCAGAACAGAACTCTTTTTACTCCTAGGACCTGGGCATGGAATGAGGCCGTGAACGATCAGAAAGACGTTGTTGAAATAGACACATGTAGTTCGTTTAGAAGTAAAGGAGAAATAGACAACAGACACGTAGATTTCAAAGGGTTTTGAATTACCCCGACTCCAGACTTGTGTTGGAAATCTTTGCCCGGAATTACCCCCTGTATAACTGTGGCCCGTTTGGTGCTGAAGTTTGTATACACAATTAGTATATTATTAAAAGGTGCAGCGTTTACACGTGTTTGGTCTCAGGACAAAACATCATAGAGGCAACCGCTTGCCTTGCGGATGTGTTCGAATTTACAGCACGTGTTTCCATATGCTGAATGGATAACCTTTTTATCATTCACACATAGTTCCAAATACGCTTGTGTGATCTCGTTAACCAAACACTTTTCATCGAACTCTTGGAAACGCTTTGACACCACCTTTGCGAGATATACAATCGAGGCTAGCCTTGTGTTTGTTTAGAACGGATATCTCTACGGCTGTCAGAAGAGGTTACCAGTCCGATGTACTGACTAAAACTTCAGTTTGTTACCCTATATACCGGCATCTGCTTTTATGAAAGACTGAAAAAGTACTCTCAAAACTATGCCCGAATATTGTTGAGAATACCAGCGTGTAAAATGATGTCTAGCTTACATTTTCCAAACGCCTAGGACATCCTCTATAAAAGGGCCAATGGAAACTAGTATATCGGTTTGATTAAGGTTCATTTTTTGCATTGAAGCTTTAACCGTTATTTATAATTCAAACTGTTTACACGTACCGACTTCAGTGGTGCAATGATAATGCTGTCGGACTCAGGCTGGTAAGTACTGGGATCAAACCTCAGTCGAGGAATGTGATTTTAATCTCGATACATGTACCGGCTCCAACGCAGAGTAATTCCTCCACAAGGTTCAAAGTCCATGGTATATGCTGTCCGGTCTGTGGGAGTGTATATATAACGTTCCCTTGCTGCTATGTGGCGGTGGAGTTTAATCTGAAGACCATGCGTAACAATACCATATGTGTGATGCCTATTAGCGCTGAATATAAAATGTAATGGGGTGTCGTTAAAGAATGCTTTCTTTACAGTATGACGTAATCATTACGTCGTAATCACAATGACATCGTTAAACGACCAATCCTTTCCTTTCTTTCTATTTACACGTGTTAAAATAATAGTTTGATCCGTGAATCAAGGCTGAAATTGGGTCTTAAAATAAAGAACATAAACAACAAAAATGGTTTGAGATGAAACTGAATGTAGATAAAGAGAATGAGTTTAAATCTCACTAAATCTTTGAAAGTTATGATTGTTTCAGATTGCAATTTATGACATACATGTCATTATCAGGTCGTATTTATGAAGGATCCATTTCTTTGTATATGTCTCTTGCTGATGCTTTCCACCGGACGGTCACGCTGAATAGATTTGGATAACGAAGATAGCTTCATGACAGAGTCGTGTAACTTGGCTGTTTTTATTGCTCATCATTCCCGCGTTATCTAGTTGGCGATTCATAAATTGCGCGTTTCTAATCTTCCTCGAGTATAAGCCTCGACTACAAGATAAATATTCCCAACGACAGGACTTTCATTTTTAGAGTTGTTTGTTTACTCTGAGAACTAGTTATTTTAACGGCGAGATCAAAGGGATAGAGAAGTGAAGAAAGATGTTCTGTAAACTTATGTTGTGTGGAGACGGGGTAGTTGAGATTGCTATGGTCCGCAGTTGCCTTGTACTGACAGGATCAGTGGTTTTCTCATGATATGTATACATGCCAGTCTGTTTCCATTGTCAGACTTGCCCGCAGTTCTTTGACACTAACATTGTATATTAGACAATATTCTCATTTTTATAGTCATCCAAGAAAGCAGGTAACCAATAGTTTGCCTGTTCCTCATTTGTTCTGATATCACAGATATAGGGTTTTAACATTTGTATTATTGCATTAGGCTTCTTTTTTAATTTTCCATTTTTTCACTTTTTCTTTTTTTAAAATCCTGATAAGAGGATATCTACCTCCTTGCGCTTAAGGAGTATCCACTGGTGAGCTGGTATCATCTCTGCTTTGACAGTCATCCATGAATACATTGTCACGACTTTACCAAAACATCCTTTAGATGTTCTTGTATAAATACTATCATTTCAACAATGAATGTTGTAGAGGTATATGAACATCGTACAATTGCAGCAGAATAAAATCTAGAGATTTTGTTAAATCTAATAATGTTTAAACTTAAAATCACATAATTTAAACTACATGTATCGTTATTAGTATAGTAGTAATTATTCACTGTATTTGTATACATAAACAAAACCAGAAGCAAATACAACTATAATCATATCATTAGCAAAACCGACAGCAGTATCATCATCACCAAAACTATCGTTGTCATCATCGTCATCAACATCATCATCATCATTATTGCCATCACCATCATCAGTATTTGAATCGTGATCAGCATCACAGTTAATGTTGAAGCAGCAGAAGCATCATCAACAGCAATAAAAGAAGTAACCATAAAACATCTTTAACTTATTTAAATATGGGATACCTTTCAGAAATAGTACCCACAGTAAGAGACAATCTTTATCAATTCTTTAGAAACGAAAAAGGTGTAACGTTTAAAACCTATCCCTACACAAGACATATATTGAGATGGACAAAAGGGTCGGCACTCATGAATCACTCTCACAATTATGATGATATCATGCACACGTTCGCAAAAGATCAACGTATATACCCCGCCAGTGAGATAATAAAAATTATGTATGTCCTTAAATAAGACACGAACCCAGTACCTATAAATCTCGAATAACTGCATTTTGCAATTCAGAGGGGCAACAACATGACTTGTTAGGCTGTCCTCCGCGTGTGATGGAAACAAGCTATACAGGCGGGTGTTTTATATTATCACTTCACTTTGTAGCGTATTAATGACGGCAAGGTGCCGGGGGGAGCTCGACACGTTCATTCACAAGAGTGCCGACACAGCACGAGGGTAAGGAGGCCCAGTGTTCTCCCCAGGAAACTGTGAGTGTGTGTAAAGCAATAATGATAACAAACTATCTATGCGATATAACATGGTATCGGGTTGCCGGGGAATAACTCGTGGCTAAATGCGTTATTGCATCTTTCATTCTTTGATCAGAGAAACACAATTCCCGTTTACCTTAATAGTACTGGTATCCACAAATAAATACCAGTTATACCATCCCTAACAGTTTTACTGTACTTACCAAAAACATACCACTGAATGTTTTACCTTAATAGTACAGGTATCCACAAATAAATACCAGTTATACCATCCCTAACAGTTTTACTGTACTTACCAAAAACATACCACTGAATGTTTTACCTTAATAGTACAGGTATCCACAAATAAATACCAGTTATACCATCCCTAACAGTTTTACTGTACTTACCAAAAACATACCACTGAATGTT
>JAULBS010027363.1:0-10454 GCA_032355785.1 Symmetromphalus regularis
CCACTGATGTGTATATATAACTGTTGTCTAAATATATTACACATATTGAAACCATGTGTTCATGTATCATTTTATATGATCTGATTTAACATATGCTATATTACAATTTTAGAAATCGTTACCTGGAAGTAGGGGGCGGGGGTGGTGGTGGGGAGGACGGACCATCCCACCTGTCCAAAACGTAGGGAGGATGTGTCGTCCCATTCCCCATGATTGACCCCAGCAAAGACCCCCCCCCTCCCCCCCCCCGTGTAATTCGGTATATTTCGCTAAGACGACATGGTTAAGTGCTACGTTGATACAATAAAGAGAAATACTGGTAATGATTATTATTTAGGCATTTTAATTTCAATTTTTGGAAGCAAAAAGTGGGGTGATAATTATATAGACGTACCTCCATACAAAACGTGGTGGGGGGGGGGACGTTTTTTCTCCACATCACTCCCGGGATTTAAGTCCATGGTTTAGAGATGCAGTATAGTTCACTATGAAAGTTTACATTTCCAAATATTTGATATCTAATAGCAGATTATTATTTAAATGGAGCTACCTATTTGTGAGATATGTATTTAAATAAGAGATATCATTAAATACAATTTCAAATGTTCGTTTAAATCCTGAGTAAACTATTGTTATATATCCAAAGTAATGTTTAGAGTAATAAGTGTTACGTTGATACAATAAAGTGGAATACCGGTAAAGATTATTATTTAGGCATTTTAATTTCAATCTTTGGAAACAAGAAGTGGGAGGATAATTATATGGACGTACCCCGTCCAAAAAGTGGGGTGGGGGCGTGTTTTCCCTTCATGTCTCTCCCGGGATTTAAGCCCATGATTTTGAGATGCAGTATAGTTCACTATGAAAGCTCACACTTCCAAATATTTGATATCTAATAGCCGATTATTAATAAATCAATGTGCTCTAGATGTGTCACCATGTGGTATGTCAGAGGCTTTAGTACATTCTGTCTTGTCTGTGTGAAAATGTTTGTAAAAGAACCCTTGCTGATAACGGATTTTATTTTTGATTTATTTTGAAGACTACATGTCAGAATTACTAAATGTTTGGCATCCAATAGCCGAAGATTGATAAATGAATGTGTTCTAGTTGTATCGTCCAAAAAAAAAAAAAGGGGAGGGGTGGGGGAGAAAAAGGAACAAATATGTTTAATAAACGTCATACTTTTATAAAGAAAACGAAACAGAAGAATAGGTGGTACTTAACTATTTCTGAGGAGTAGAGTTATTTGATGAGTGAGGCCATTAGCTTCAGCCACATAATTAAAACATTATTTTATGTTTTCTAATATATTTTTTCTTAGTTGTATTTTTCTTTTAATATTTGATCTAGACAAGTGTAAGACATACACTTTCTTATTAAAAGAGGGAAAAAACTCCCATTTTCTACAGAATTGAAACATTTTCAGATGGAAATGCAACAACCACGTAACCATGCTATAATTATGTGATTGACACGAGTTGACATTTTCATCTTCATACAAATCGCAAACTAATTTTGACACTCCCATCACCTTTCAGACTACTACATTTAAAATGTGGATATTTTCGTTATTTTATTTAAAATTTTAGTGTCCTGAAATTTATTGTCACTAAATAACAATATTAGTCTAAATTTATTGTAATAAATTTTGACAATTGAAAAGTTTTCACAAAACTTGCTATGTGCAAATGACGTCAAACAGCCTTCACTGCATTCATAAAACCCTAAATGACAAAACCCATAAACGTCTTTACAAATGAAGAGCTTATTTTCAAACGGGCTTACAGACTATTTAACAGTTTAAATGTTAGCGCATCAAACTCAATTTTGACAAAAAAACTGCTCTTCTGTTACAAAGAGAACCGTAGAGTGACGGTAGGCATCGGGGATGGGTGCTGCATACAGCCCTCTAATGGGGGTCCAAGGGTGAAGCCCCAAGAAGCTTTGGACTTTTAGCAATTTCACAAATATTTCAATGCTTAAAGACTAATAAATGTATATCTTTTTCATATTTAAAAAGCTTTTATGTGCCCTTGCGACTACGAGCCCCGGGAAGCGAATTTGTTTTTTTCAACAGAGTTCCGGATAGACAGTTTCGCTTATTAGCATAAACCAATCAGATTGCCCCCAATATGCTCAGCGATTATGAACCACGTGTTTTTACATTTCAGAACCACGTGCACTTATGTTTACCCTTTACTTGCACCTATTAGTGGCATCCTACAGGGTAGTTCCAAAACGTTGCAATTTTTTAAACACTTGCAAATTACTCTTCTCATCATTCTTTAGCGGATTGCGACGGATTGGAAGACCTCAAGTGGTGGAAACTGAACAAAAGAAATTAAAATATGTTCACCCGACATACGAACCTTCCTTCATCTATTTACCACAATCAACCGTACAAAACAAATTAATTTTTCAGTACATTGCAGGAGATTTACAACAGATTTGTATTCATATATATTTAAAAAATTATATCATGTTTATGAACTTTCATCTAGGCTAGTGTCACTCTGAAATACAAAGCGCCACCGAAGCAAACTTACTTACTTAGCAGAATGAGTCTTGCTAAGGGTCTGGATGCATTCTATATATCTAGAAAGTTTGTGTGGCGCTTTGTAGTTTGGCATTACCTGTGAAGAGAACGGAGTGACCCTATAATCTTACATCATTACTCCTAGGCCAAACATGGGAAGAAAATATTACCGAAAATGAGGTAATTTCCGAATTTTTGTCGGGCTTTTCCGAAGAACAGAACTCGTAAAAGCGGATCGCCATCTTGCCAATGAGAAGGTCTTTAAGACAATGGCATTGATTGGCTGGTATGCTAATGAGAAAAGTCGTCTATCCGGAACTCGGTTGCAAAACAAAATTTCACCCCCGGGACAATTGCCCTTATCTCGGTGGTCCTGGTTAAAAGTGTGCCATACAGTAAATCAAACATGGTATTTATGTGGTTATTTCTTTAAATTTAAATCGTGAACTTAGCGAGTTTTGTGAAAAGACTTCACTATGAATGGCCATCTTAATTCAAAAGATACTTTAGTAAAAGCAATATTCAAATCACAACAAATCGTTAAGATATTTTCTTTTTTATTATCTTGGAGAAACAAAATTATATCTTAAATCACGTAAGAAACGGGTGCTTCGGATAATGACAAATGCATTTTTAAACACTACTCATAAAGCTATAGAAGCTCATGTAACCAACTGCGTCCTTATTAAGCGTTTTACGTTTTTAAATTCTACTGCAGAGGCATCAATCGTTTTTCTGAATCACTGGTGACGCACTGCTCCAATCCAAATATATTTCACTGCATCATCCAAACTTTGGAAACTTCTTCTAGAACTTCTTTTAAAAACACAAACATTTAAAATGAGACCATTAAAAGCCAGACCTCGTAAAACAATTTTAGAACTGATGACGTTACTGGAATAGCATTTTTGAAAGGTCAATCCAAACGGTACAATCCAAATAGAATAATTGACATGATCACAGCTAGCACATGGACAATGATGGTCCTATGAATGATGCCTCCGTCATTATATGTATGCTTAGTCCTGTGATTAAATGTTGCTATCTACTGCTGGGAAACGATGGCCTCACCAATGGTGTCCAAGCACGCCGTCCATGCTGCCTTGTCACCTCCAGCATTGCTTACGATGTAGTCGATGATGACGGGGAACATTCTCTGGAGAAAAGAAAAATTGAAATTTTTAATAAGGATGTAAAAAAAAAAGAACAGAAAAAGAAATCTCCAGAAGTTGAAAAATAAAATACATATGTGACATTGATAGCAGTTAAAACTATTTAACTTTGTCAGTTATATAAATCAATAAAAGAAAGAAAATACTTTACTATAGCATTCTATACATTTCACTTAATAAAGAGCTGCTTCATTAAAATGTTTATTATAATTACTAATACTTTAATATATATTTGTATAATAGCATATATAAACATAAAAAAGGAGTTTTCAAAAGCTGCCAAGAACATCATCCAAACGTATTTTTTATTAAAAAAAACTTTATCCAAAACAAAAACATAAATAAACCCACCAAGAGACGTAATAACTTAATAAGTGATTTAAAAAATAGGATCTCTGCATAAATGAGATTACGTGGATGTATATAACGAAATTCGCGAGGAACTGCATTCATGTTCCTACCTCCAGTGTTTCTGGATGTCATGCATATGTGCAATATGACATTGAATCTGAACCTATTGTGCCACGTACCTACCATAGTATTAAAAATAGCAAGACTACCATAGACATTTCTGAATGTATGTTCATGGATCGCCTAATAAAATCGGTGGCAGTGTTCATAAAACTAAAAAAAATATGTCTAAAATGGGTGGCAGTACTCATAAAATTGAAAACAAATGTTGCAATGTCCAAAATTGGTGGCAGTCGTCATAAAACAACGGTAAAATGAAAAACTGGCGGTAGTCGTAAAATTAAATATGTTGCAATGTGTAAAACCGGCAGCATTAGTTCTTAAAAGAAATACAAAATATCGTCACGTCTAAAAGCGGTGAATTAGTCATAAAACTTCAGTTAATTGCTTTAAACAATTAGACCAGTAGACCACTCTGAAGTATAATTATATAATCTGTGACAACTCACCGCGAAGTTGGCTTTCCCTACACCCATTGATTTGTGCTGTGCTGCCATTGCCGAGGTGGCAGACTTAAGACTGCCCGCGTTGTCAACAACGTTGATGTAACTTCCTAGAGCCTTCATGACAGCCACTGCTTGTTTTTGTAATTCACCGTTTCCTGCGAGGGCCCCGTGAGAGACGCTGGCAAACTTCTTGAATTTCGCTTGTTCATCGGGGTGAGCTCCCAGGAAGCTGTGATTAACAACACACGTAATAATTAATTCATATCGTACTTACAAATTTTCATAAAACAATTCAGTATTTATGAAGTGTAAATTGAGGAGGGTGTGGGGTGTCATTATTTTAGAAGTCATGTAATTAAAAACAAACTAACCTTTTGTCTCCTAAGCAGCAACGGGTCTTTTATATGCACTTTCCCCAAAAAGAAACGACAGCACATACCACACACACTGGTTGGAACGGAAAATAGCCCTACAGCAAATTAATATATTGAGAAGGATCGATCCGATGACAGATAGCGCCACAGGCGGATATGCTACCGCTTCAGCTATAGTAGCTCATCAATAGGGTGGCTCAGGGTGTCTGGACACACCCCTTTTCTCATATTTGTTTAAATTTAAAAAATATAATTTGGACGTGAAATTTAACCATTTTCCCCTAGTCCTATTCACCCATCACATTTGGACCTCAACTTTCTGAAATCCTGCATTCCCGCCTGTACATTCCTCTTCCATATAAAATGGAGTATCACAAACTGTGTACTACAAATGTGAACAGTTCATGCGCCATCGTAAAATGTAAATGAATACCTAAGATAAAACATTCTTAACATGTCTAAGTGTCCTGTGTATATAATGTAATAGAAATAGTTTTGTTTGAAGATGTAGAACAAATCGTTAGTTTACTTGACAAAGATCTGCACGCCATGTCCCTGGAGGTCACCGGAAACTGTCTTCCAGGTGTTTTTACAAGATGCGGCTTGATCACCAGAGATTCCCATTTTGGATTAGAGAGACTGGTCAATCACGACAACGCTGAAAGAGAAATTAAAAATGTCATTGTCAACATTCTGCTTATGTTATTGCTGTTCGCTTACCGGCATTTTATTTTCCTAAAGAATTTTTTTTTTAATTTTTATTTAACGATGCTTTAAGAGCATTGATTTTAATCTTATCATCAGCTATTGGACGACAATCATAATATTACATATTATGACTTATTGATTTAGAGTAAAAGTGCTTCGACTACATAGGCTATCTTTCCGATAAGCAGCAAGGGATTTTTTATATGCATTGTCCCACAAACAATACAGCACAAACCACGACCTTTGATGAACCCGTTGTGGACCACTGGTTGGAACGGAAAATAGACCAAACTGCAAATAGGTTCACTGAGAAAGATCGCTCCGACGACAGACCACTTCACAGGCGGACAAGCTACCATTTGAGCTAAATCCCGCTCCCCATTTTATTTTCTTATGCCGCCTACCCTTTCAGATTAGCAACATAGCATCTTTTATATGCACTTTCCAGGATAGCGCATAACACGTTGGCTATGAAACACTAACTGAAATGAAAAATAGAACAAATGGGTCCGATGAAAGGATTCGATCTGACAACCCATCGCACCTCTGGCGGATGCTCTACCTCTTGAACTACGTCCCGTTTCCAGGTGATTAATGACCATTCCTGGTTGAACTGGCAAGATGTCAACCACAATCGATCATAGGAGAGGCGTGGTGAGAACATAGTCAACACGATGTAGCATTCCTACTAGATTGCTAGTGATTAAGCAAAGAAGATTTAACTAGCATGGTTATGACTTCATCAGTATCTTAAATAATGGGCGGCAACTTAAAGATCGACAAGAGCAGAACGCTATTCTGAACAAGTTGTTTTAACAGGCGCGGATGCAGGATTTCTGAAGGAGGGGGTGTCCAAATGTGATGGGTGAATAGGACTAGGAATAACATGGTTATTTCCGAGTCCTTCCACACGGAAAATGTAAAAAAAAAAGGGATCCGCTACTATTTAATATTCGTTTTGAATCTGCCAGAAATTAAGTACCACAAGGAAATCCATTAGCAGTCTATTTATTTTGTGATTACTTAACAACCACTCCCCCGCCTTCTCGAAGTACACAAAAAGTATTGCCAGTTGGGGTGAGGGTTGGGGGGGGGGAGGGGTCATACAACGGTTAATACAAATCGTTTATTAAAAATCAGTGTAAAACGGCTTTTTAACGCTGATTTTAAATATTAATTTATACACTACATAACTAAATTATTTTTAAAACTATATAAAGTCTAGACTTTTGTAGTCTCAAAGGATACACGCCATTTGCATGTCATTACCATGAAGTTAAAGTTTAGACAGTAATCCAGGAATCGGATACATGTACTTGCGAATTGTTGAGCAACTTAATATCCACATATATTAGAGGCCGGACGCCAACGCGGAAAGATAATTAAGGAAAAACGGTACTCATATAAAACGAGTCTATATGTTGACGGAGATGTTTTTTATCGAAAGCTCGATAGTATCAGGTAGCGTTATTATTCATGTTCATCTTTGAGTGCTGTCCTCAAGGATTTGCTCATACTTCTCTCGGACTCTTCGTTGTGCGGTTTGGGTTATTTCCGTTCCAACTAGTGATCCACAACTGGTTCATCAAAGGCCGTGGTATGTGTTGTCCTGTGTGTGGGACGGTGCATATAAAAGACCTCTTTCTGCTTATAGAAAAAGTGTAGCCTATGTGGCGGCAGCGGGTTTCCTCTAAATGCATGTCAGAATGACCATATGATTGACGTCCAATAGCCGATGATAAGATACAAATCAATGTGCCCTAGAGGCGTCATTAAATAAAACAAAGTTTACTTTTAGTTTTTACTTCGTTTTGAGAGTGCTGCCATTTTGTTGTTCTTCGAGCTGAACATGTTATCTCTTATTCCCATGCTTAATTGTGATTGTAGTGATAGGTATTTCCATTAATTTGCAAGAAACGGCATGATACACGCATACGTATGTGAAAAGGTGATGTAAGCCTTCCTTAATTTCCTTCTTTACCGTTGTGTCATTCATATAAAATCAGTCAATTCTAGGAAAAGTTCACACCTGACCCTTTCAGAACAACCCGATTTTTTTGGTACATTTAATGAAGTTATTCAAAGTGTTAACTTTATACTATGAATATCTTCAAAGTTATAGCCCCTTGAAGTACCTAGGGGTAGTATAAAATATGACGATTTTTTTATTTCGCGTCAACTTTTAAGTCATTTTTGAGCTTTCGCAACTTCATAACTAAAGGTGCTAGCCAAATGAAATTTTCAGAACTCATTAAATATATTATAGTTAATGTACAAGAAAAATTAGGTGATTCTGAGAGGATCTGGCGTGAAGAAATGACCGATTTTCTATGGAATGACCCCGTTAGGATATAGTCATATGGTTTTAAAGAACCCCCATCAACTAGTCGAATTTAATATAAATATTTCCTTTACCCAAAGCAGGATACGATTCAACGTCTCTGCCATTTCATTTGGTCATTACACAGTATAGTTAAAACTGAATACATTCAGTAAAACGTCCACGAGAAGCACAAACACTATTCAATCTTACATGATCCGTTTCATAAAATATTTCCTTAAATGACCAAAACTCGGCTACATTGAATGATAAACCACAGTAACGGATCCAGGAGGTCAGACCCCCCTTCTCGATTTTTAAAACCTTTTACCGAGTGGAAGGACGTGAACATTAACCCTTTTTTCTCCTTTTCTATTCACTCATCACTTTTGCACACCCTTTTCAGAAAACAACATTTGGAACCACTTTCAGAAATCCTGCATCCGCGCCTGAACCAGTTGAATAGAATACCTCCAAGATGTTACAAATCCTTCCAATTCTTACAGCCACGAATTGTCACAGCAGATACATCTATTTCGAGCTGATGTCGCTCACTTTAGTATTAAATACAACTTTTGAGTTGCATTAAAAAGTGAATAGTCTGAATAACTATTATTATTATTATAAAACTATTTTTTAAAATTAATTGTGTTTGTCAGAACGTCACTATGTTTATGATGACATTAATTCAACACTTGTAATTTTTGTCAAATATTTTATCTCTGGCAGATATTTATCACATTCCGAAATTATTATAACCAAATTCGTTACATCGTAGCAGTAGCGGATCCAGGGGGGTCAGTATATTCCCTTTTCTCGAAATTAAAATTTTTAAAATCCTTTTTCCGAATGGAAGGACGTAAAAATTAAACATTTTCCCCATTTCTATTCACTCGATCACTTTTGTTCCTCGCGCCCCTTTTCAGAAATACACATTTGGACCCCCCTTTCAGAAATCTTACATCCGCGCCTGCGAAGAGTCCAAGGGATATATAGCAGTACCAGGACGTACGTATTAATCACCGAAGAAATGATAATACCTGATGTTTATGAAAGTTGAGGATACTCCAGAAGGCGAAGTCCAGGGGAGATGCAAGACAAAATCGTGATGGTTTGCACCCATATCTAAATACAGCGCTTAGTCTTAAGAAGGTGGTGAACCTTCAGACAAGTCTACCCTCTCGTTCGTTCTGATCTTCATGTCGGGCTACTTTATGCTCTACCTGCCATATGGAATCCAGTGCCCTCAAAAATACTCGGTCACCGGCTGTAAATCGCCGCCTTTAACAGCTTTTGCCGCCGCCTACTTTTCGTTTGTGGTAAAAAAAATATCAGGCCCGTACGCAGGGTTTTCTTTAGGGGGATGCGTTTGTGAAGGCCCGAATGTTTTATTTTCGTTCTTAACGTTATTCTAGTAAATTAGCGTCAATCCAAATTTGCATTTACGGACCTCGACAGATTTAGGGGGTAGCGTGCGCACCAGTCGCACCCCACCTCCCGGTGGGGGCCTGAATATGTTGTTTTATGCATGCCAAGATCGCTGGCTACCATCACTGTTGTACTCTGAAAGTTCGCAACCAACTGAGGATCCTGGGAGTCAAGTTCTAACAAACCAGCCCCTTCTCATGTATTCCTGAAAGCTTTCTCCTATTAGCGCGCTAAATCCTTAACCATGCACCTGCCTATTCCTAAATAGCAAAATATAAAACAACCACCAAAAATATAAAACTAGTGTTTGGAGATATCGCGATTTTAATCCTAAAGAAACGTGACACATGACTTGTTTTAAGTTACTCTACACAAGAAAATGTAAAATATCGCCGCACATTTATTTTATAAAAACTACCTCCCCAGGCATGGTGCGTTTCTCTTGCGACGCGAGATCCGGGATTTGGGGATTGGGGTAGGGCGTCCTCAAACCACCATGGATATGGGCACGTTTTAATAACATTGCGGACTGACGGTCTACGAACAATATTTATCGACATTTTTCAACGTTCAATATGAAAGGACTATTACGCCCACTTCTTGAGAACGCCTATTGTGTTCGCCTATACATTAGAATATTTGAAGTGCTGTGCCATATTTGGGCAGGCGTCCAACGACATACCGGTATATTGCAATACATGCCGAGCGCTTTACATACTGAGGATCGATCCTTCTCAGTGGATCATTTGCAGTTTGGGATATTTTCCGTTCCAGCCAGTGGTCCAGAACTGGTTCACCAAAGGTCGTGGTATGTGTTGTCCTGTCTGTGGGAAGGTACATATAAAAGACCCCTTGCTGCTTATCGCAAAGAGAAGCCTATGTGACGGCAGCGGGTTTCCTCTAAATACATATGTCAGATTGACCATATGACTGACGTCCAATAGCCGATGATAAGATAAAAATCAATGTGCTCTAGAGGCGTCGTTAAATAAAACA
>JAULBS010027374.1:0-10453 GCA_032355785.1 Symmetromphalus regularis
ACAGTTGTCAGGACTGGAGATTGTATCAGCAGACACAGTGGTTTGCTAGTCAGCATTGTAAGCATTAATAATATTACCCAACATGTCTACAGTTGTCAGGACTGGAGATTGTATCAGCAGACACAGTGGTTTGCTAGTCAGCATTGTAAGCATTAATAATATTACTCAACATGTCTACAGTTGTCAGGACTGGAGACTGTATCAGCAGACACAGTGGTTTGCTAGTCAGCATTGTAAGCATTAATAATATTACTCAACACATTTACAGTTATCAGGGCTCAAAATTGACTGAAATCAGTACCGGATTTAGACTTGGTGAGACCCTAACATAGATAAAGCTTGGAGGCCCCTTCTTAAAAACTACAATGTTAATGTTTCCTAAATAATTGCCTGTCCATTAGGCCAGTGGACAAAATTGTCTTCTGATCTGAAATTTGGTTTACCAGCTCAGAGATGTCAACTTGTATGTTTTTCCCGTAAATCTTATGGATTTTTGCCAATTGTATGAGCTTATGGGTGTATGAAGCAATCCTTACAGATATTTATAATTTTGACAAAAATATAATTATCATGTCCTCCTTGAAATATTTGAAAATGGTGCAGATTTTGTCACGCTTGACTGCTACGAGATTTACCAAGTGTTCTGTGTATGTGCTGAAACTTCACTCCTGCTCTTGTAGTTTTCCCAGCCTACCATTCTAAGAATGCACAGAACACATTTCTGACTGTTTCTTTCCAAAGTGGGAAATTAATGATCTGTGTCTGAACTAATTGTATTTTGTTATTATTTGTGACAACCTATAAACCAAAATTGTTTTATAATCATGTTGACAATTGTTAAGGATTTTTAAAAATAGATTTTATATGTTTTTATTATTTTAGACTTGACAGACAAGAAGTATGTGCCAGAGTCTTGTTGTGTGTTTGACGAGGCTCGCGGGGAGTCTGTCAACATAGAAATCTGTCAGAGGTGGAAGTTAGGACCACCCACCAACCCAACAACTGGCTTAAAAAACAACCATCTGTATTACGAGGTAAGCAACATATACATGTAGTCTGTTAAGAAATATTTATGAAAGTTTAGTTAATGAAGATAATTAATTATGTTGATTTATATTATGGTCAAAATTTCCTACGGCATAATAAACAACCTGTGAATTAAACATTTACTTTTGACAAAATGTTTTCTGAAAGTTAAAGAATTTTTCTTTGAGAATGACAAATGATTAGCTTATATTTAGTTTATATAATTTAAATTATACATTTGTTTGTATAAAGGATCTTGAAAAAGAGGTGTGGATGCAGGATTTCAGAAAAGGAGTGAGGGGTCCAAATGTGATGGGTGAATAGGAAATTGTTAATTTTCATGTCCTTCCAGTCAGAACGTATATATATATATGTATAATATATAATAAAAATACTAGAAAAGGGGTTCTGGATCAGCAAGTGAAAAATGAAAGCCATCATGGAATTTCAAGTGTATTGTCAGTTAGGATTGGATAATGACTCTGTAATGAAATCATCTTGAAACCAAGTTTCCTGCTTGTGTTACCATTTGAAAATTTATTCGTATAATCACCTTTAGCAAAATGTAACTACAAATTGGTACCAGAAAAAGGAGACAGGGCTAAATTTCCATTTATTAATTGACTTTAAATGCATACTCCCATGGACCCTTGACCTAATTAATTTCCAAACAAAGAATTAATTTAAAATATAAACATGATTTGTCCATAAAAATACTTCATTCAGCTACTTACATAACCACTGCATCTCGCTTATTATCACTATTTTAAAAATAATAATGAATTATGCTCACTGACAAATAAATCATAAACCATAAAATCGATATGGAATTTCCTATACCATGGTTCAGGTAAAACATCTTGCGTGATATAAAAGCAAGATCTAGTTTCACAAATGTAAGTAAGTTTCATTCATAATCAATATTTAGAGCACAAAGCCCCTTAAATTCCGTGAGAATATGCCTTTAAGCTTTGCAACTAATAAGTACATGTAATGCTGTTCATATGATAATTGATCATGTAATACAGAAAGAGCACAAAATGTTCATAATGTCAGGGGAGACAATCATGGGGAGAATGAGGGGCACATTCCCTCATTTTTTGGATAGGGTGGATACCTTTTTAAATAATCTGGCTCCCCCCCATCCACCACTTTTTGCATCGAAAAATTGAAATCAAAATACCTAAATAATAATCTTTTCGAGTATTTCTCTTTATAATATCAATGTAACACTTAGATGTGTTGTCTCGACACAAATATTCCAAAGTACACAGGGTGTCTATCCAGGGATGTCAATCCTGGGGATGGGGGACACATCCCCCCCATTACTTTTTGGACAAGGGATGTTCTTTCCCCTCCATTTCCAAGAAGCAATTGTCGCCCGTACTTAATATTTTATCTGATGTTTATATTACAGGGCTGCTACTTCGCTGCCAGGGCTTTTGTCATAGACCATGCAGACATCATTCTTGCTATAGGATTTGGTTTCGGCTTTTTTATGGTAAGAGCATGGAGTCATATGTTATTTTTTATACAGGCTGTAGATCAAAATAAGCTGTTTTTCAATGTGACATATTTTTTAAATATATTTTATTGATAAAGGGGTTATTTAGTAAGTCAAACAATACAATGTTAGTTTCTGTGATAGAACATCGGACTCTCAAGCTGAAGACAGTGGTTCAAAACCTGTTAACGGCTAGCTCACAGGTAAAAATTACAAAATATTTGACATCCAGCAGCCAACATGTTCTAGTGATGTCTTTCCCACCCCACCACCCTAAATAAAAAAAAAAAAAATTAAACTCCCAAATAAACATTTAACATGTTCAGATTAAGACATTTTGGCAGCATCTAAAACATATTAAAAAAAAATAAATATTTGTTCTGTTGGGTCAAAGTTATTCATGAACATATAAAATATATTATATTATATTAGCAACATTTTACTTTGAACATTATACAGTGATTACAGGATAAAACCCATTAGAAAAGAAGTTTTTATACATGATGGTACATCTGTACAAATGCATTCATTTTTATTCACCAGTTCTTTCAACATTTTCTTTCAGATAATTGGCCTTGTGTTAGTAGTGTTAATGTTCCGACTGCTGTCTATAGAGAAGTCTGATGAGGAGACCAAACGAAGACGTGAGCCAGACAACCTGTAGGTTAACTTCGTGTGCATGTAACCCCACCAACATGCAGACATTTCTGCCAGTGTTGTTGTAGCAAGACAGAGATAACTGTTATTACGTAAAGAGAGTAGATTTGATGTGCTCTTTGTAAAATCAAGGATGGATCCTTCAAGGAGATGTACAAGGGTGTGCTTGAAAATGGATGAGTTCTCCAGTGTAGTGCCATGTAATGGAGAGTGACCATATCTCTAACAAATGCAGCTTATGTCTAAGCAAATTTGCTCACCTAGGGACAGTTCAAGTTATAAATATATATTTTGTATTTGTTATAAGGCAACCTGCTTTAATAAGGTTGATTCAGGGCCTCAACCGCAATGTTACCAGGTTTTAATTAATAAATAAGTAAGTATGTACATAAATAAATTTAAAAAATAAAAAGAGAAAAAGAAATTCAACCAAAACCAAATGATGCATTACACATTTTCATATTTCATAATAGCTCGATCTTATGTCATCATAAGTCTTTGATGTTTACATCTTCCTTCTATTCTTAATATCCATTTGAACAGAGAAGACTGTATAATCAAATGCTATGTTTTGTGTATAAATACATCTTTTGGGTGTACAAAATGTATTAAGAATAAAAACAAGATCATTTTGAGACCTCAATATTTATTCAGTTTTAACATGGTTCTGGTAATTGCAGGGATTGCATATTTTTAATGTTATTATGACTAGTCCAAAAGTTTAATAATGTACTTTTGTTGATTTTAGATATTTACATCATTCTAGTTCATTGGAGCAAGAAATCTCCTTTTAATAACACCCATATATACCATGTCACAGCATTGTTTTGTCTAGAAACAAAGGAAACACAAAATTCTGAAAATAAGCTTTTTTCATTAGTGTATTTTTGAAAATGAATATCATATACAGACACGATTAAATTTTTATAATTTATGTTTTGGTAGTAGACAAAAATCAAATATGAAAATTAATTATTGGAATGTATCTGATCTGTCCTGGAGAATGTTTTATAAAATAATTTCATTCCATTTGCTGGATTCTTTTTATAATATTGATACATAATTTCAATTAAAAGGCCAGTGTCTACAATTCAAAATTGGCCTCCATACTTTAAAATATAGAGATAGTTTGTCATTCATTTAATGCCACTAGTATATAAACTCAACCAAAAACGAAAGTATGTTTGTAATCAATAGTCATTTATTTCATAAACCAGATGACATTCATGGTAGAAATTCTGGAACTAGATAACCACACCATTTAGGAGGAGGTGTGTATGCAGGGGCGTTTGAGCTATGACTGCAAAAATCCCAATATTTCCAATAAATATATTCTTATTAATTGTTAAATTATTCACCGGCATATTCTGATGTTCAGAAATGGGAGCAGCCCCCACCCCAATATGAATTTCGTTCCAACACCCCTTGCTTGTGCAGTAATATCACAAGTTGCACACATGCTTGCTGCCTGTTGACCTTTACAGTGACCACCTCGTGAAACTAAAATATTTTTACATGCATACTTTCTTTTTTGGTTGAGTGTACATTTGTCTAAAGTCTTGCCATATTTTAATTTTCAGACATGAAATTATAACATTACATACTACACTTTAAAATGCATCAAGATTTTCCCGGTGATAACAATTTATCAAAATGGTCTTATTAATGAATGCATGTACTATAAATTCATAATACACTTGGATACAACCTAAAATTAAAATAATGAACAGAACACAAATACTGGTCTATGATTGTTTAATTATTTTGCTTTAAATATCCATTTTGGTGCATGGAATGTGTTTCTGTCTGTTGTCATGTTTGTAATATTTAAGAATTCATTTTACACAAAATAATGGACACTTGTTTCAAAACCAAGGACTTTGCTTTTAAAAAATTACTTTTTGTCATACATACCAAATAAGGGCAAATAATTAAGGTGAAATAAGAGATGAAATTTCAGGCTTGTTTTTGTGATGATTTGTATGTGTTTTTTTTAGATAAATTAGCTAAAAGTGCAGGTCCCACCGAGATTTGAACTCGGATCACTGGATTCAAAGTCCAGAGTGCTGTCAAAAACATTTTATTATATTCATATTCTGTATGTAATTCTCATCTTCATCATGTATATTCACATCATATTTTTTTACTAGTGGTGTATTTTTTATGAATAACTTGTTTTATATTGCCAAAATGCTTTGAAATGCTTAAACACTGTCGTGATAATTTTCCCTTTTAATACCTCTTGATTACTGAATCACCCATATAAATGGCAACTACATGTATATGTATCTACATATTTTTAATTTTTTAATTTTTTATAATACACGTATAACTTATGGAATGGTTTGTTTTTAACTGCCATTTGTTGGTATATTTTAATGAAAAGATTGTTTGTTTAATAACACTATTAAATGAATACTGATGTAGGAAATTAGTGTTTATAAATAAGTCATTTGTTGCATGTAGTGTAGATAATTGTATCCAAGATGGTAGAATGGTGCAGTAGAAGGAAGTAGTTAAACAATTACTAGTATTCTGTTAACCAAGATGGTAGAATGGTGCTGTAGAAGGAAGTAGTTAAACAATTACTAGTATTCTGTCAACCAAGATGGTAGAAGGGCAGAATGTTTATATATACTACAGAGATAAAGTTAGTGTAATATAGACCCTTGAGGTACACTATTTCACTCTTGAGCAGGGTTATAAATTTAACATGAAAAGGCTGGCCATGACGGCTATTCTCAAACACATGGTGAAATTTGAAAAAACAACTATCCAGAATATCTGCTGTTTACAGCTAGATCATTTGTAAAGTTATACACATGTTAAGTAGGTTTCACTGTAAGTAACTGGGACTATATTCCTAGGCAAAGTGACTGGAATGTATGTATGTGATCTAAGCAATGGCAGACCTACATTTTTGGGCCCTGAACCTTGAACCGTTATGGGCGCCCTTGGCTACCAGCAACAAGGTGTGTGTTAAGCAATGTGGTCTAAAATTGCTTCTGAGCCCCTCAGGAATTAGGGGCTCTGAAACTTAAGCTTTATTAGTTTCATAGTAGATTCACCCTTAAATCTAAGACTATTTTAACAAAGCTGACTGAAATGACTGCAGAATAATACTTTTTTTTTGTTTTCCACTTTTTTGTTTTTACAGTTTCACCAATGGTGCTTCACAAAGACTAAAATAGCTAGGTACAAGTAATCTCCCTTGCATCCAGTTGCATTCACACCACAAATAGACTGTTAGAAAGCAGTCTCTAGATTGCATAGGGCTGTACATGTAGTCATCATGGATAGAGATGTTTCGTGCTGGCCCACATTCACAATTTTAAGAGATGGATGGATATTTGTTTGCGGGGGAGGTGGCGGGGACAAGATTGCCAGTAATGTTGCGTTCTGTATTTAGAAAAAGCCAAGTAATGTTGGTAGTGTTTCATAAATATTTTAATGTGAAGGTGAGGAGGACAGACACTTTCAGAAACACTTTCCACAATTGGTGGTTATAGCTGTGTTACTGATACACATGATAAATGTTATATAATATAGAATTTAAACAAAATGAATGGATGATTCAGGAATAAATTTAGAAATTAAGAACATTCAAATACATGTATTAATACATTTTTAGTAAAATAGCCATTTTTTATTTAGACATTTTAATACATCTATGAATAATATAGTTGCCAAAATTCATTAATTTTGTAAAAATAAGCTAAATTTATTGTGATGTGGGATGAAAAAGTTGATATAATATAGTGTTTTTTCAACAGAATGACATGGGTTTGCCAAAATGTCATTGGTTTGACTTATACTAATGTTTTAAAGTCACTAACATGATTTATAAAATATAAAAGAACAGTAATCAAAATAGTATATTATTTCTACAATTTCCATAACTTCAACATTCCACCAAAGGCTTATAGCCTCTCATTGTTGTAACTTTTAATAAATGTTTTATGCTTTTATTGAGCATATGTTATGTATTGTATTCAAGAAGTACTGTATGTTTTTTTAAATGTGTGTATATGTGGTCAGCAATACTGCTGCTCCAGCTTGTTAATTTGGTATGCTATTAGTAACTTTTGATTTAAAAGACTGTTTGCTCATCTTGCATATTAAAAGTCATATACATATGCTGACCGACTGTTAGAAATTAGGAATACAGCCAAGGGGTGGTTATGGAGGTGGCAACACTTCTTTTTAGTTTTCCAGTTATTAAAAAAATCATTTTGTACAAATAAAAATCAGTTGAAATGAAACAGCATGTTCACTAGTTATATGTATGTAGATTGTTGTAAACCCCCGCCCCCCTCCATGTTAAAGAAACAACTTTCTGCACCTCTGTAAATTAAATGTAATGGATACCGCTCTGCTAAAAAGAGTAGTTTTTATTTTTACATCAAATAGCTAATAAATAATATAATGATAATTAAACAATGTGTAAACATTCCTTTCCTTTTTCAATTAAGAATGTGATAATCAAAATTTACAAAGCTTTAGATTTCAGGGCCAATGCAGCTGGAGGGAGCAAGGGGGGCATTTGACTCCCACCAATAATTTGCTGCAACCTTTTTTTGCGACAATATCTACGTTTATTGAATATGTTGTAGGTACCCTTCAAATGCAGTCTTGCCCCCCGCCCCCCAATATTTAAACAGCTTTGCCGGCCCTGAGGTTTACCCAGTTTAGTAACCCCACTGGGAGTGATTTCCCCATCCAACCCATCAGATTAATTAATTTAATTATTAAGAAGATTTTTAAGGAAATAATATTTACACTGTTTTATGACAGCCCTTGTTTTCATTACTATATTATTAACTAAATACATGTATATTAGATTATCAGTATTACTATTTGTTTGTAGTTCTATTGATATAACATAAATTTATTATTTTATTATGCAAGATAGTTACACATTTGACTCATTCATTTTCTTCTTTGTTCTTTAAATGTTGATAATAGATATTCTTTATCACTTTCAATAATTTGTTTTAATAGTAAAATGTCATATTAATAATTTTTGATACTTATATTTTAATATTTAAGATTATGCAAATTGTGTGACAGTGCCTTTATTGAGTTAATTAATACAAGTTTTAAAGAAATATTCATTTTTACATTCATCCAGTTGTAAATTTATATTATTTAGGGCCATAGCAAGTGGGGGTGAGTTGCGCTTCCACCCCCCCCACACCTCAAAAAGCCCTTGTAAGAACTAGTCATGTTAAATTTAAACACAAATAATGTGACGATTTACTGTTTATTGATATTGAAGTTTTAAGTACGTAACCTTCCTGAAATGGCAGGAAATGGCATTTCAGAGCCTCTAGATTTCAAAATTTCTCACCCCCCCCTAGTGTCTCGACACTGAAGAATTTATCTGCCTCCCCTCCAAGCAAACTGTCCTAATTATGGCCCTATTATTAATCATTAACAAGAGAGCTAACAACAGGTTGTTTGACTCTTTATATTGTGATATTGAACCTTGATCATTTAAATACATTGTATGTTAATTAACTATTAATATGCTCTTGACCGCTATTTATTGCATTTGTTGTTCTCTACACATATTTCAAGAATGATATTGTTTGCCGTTTTATTCTATTCACACAATGGTTTATTTAATTATCATTTTTGACATTATTATTCATTGTTTTAATGTGTACTTTCATGATATTTTAGCTATTTTCATTTGTAAAATGTATAAATAAACTAAAATATAAATATTACATTGTCTTTAATTGTTTTTTGAACAGAATATCTGTTAAATCTATTTGCTATAGACACAGGGCCTGTGGAGTGCATTTGAAAGTGTGTGTGTGTGTGGTGGGGGCTGTCACTGAAAAGTAAGTGATCGAAGGGCAACAGTGTTCCTACAGGAACCCCCTCATACTACGAAAACTTTATTTTGCGACTGAGCCTGAAAATATTTTAATTTAGCAAAAAAAATTATCGCTTTTTTAAAAATTAGTTGTCTCCTAAAAAATGTGGGTTGGGGGGGCGTGGTGCATAAGATAAGAATATTCTGTTGGGAAAATGTTAGCTTTCCGTTATTATCGTTAAGTTTTAAGGAAATGTTTACCGGGCATGAAATTAATGCATCAAGATATAGATTATAAAAAAATTATATTTTTATAATGCATCATTCTTTATAATTTATTAAGATATCATTAAAATTAAATACGGGTGTTAACTATTGTCTTTATGCGATTATCACTTTATTAGCATAGAATTGTTGCATTAATTTATAATCGATCCAATAGTTGATATATATATGTATGTATGTATGTGTGTACGTAGGTAGGTACGTAGTAAAGTAGGTAGGTACATACATACGTTTCCAGAAGCTGGACATAATTTGATATGTAATATGATTATCGCCATAATTATATATACTTAAAGACATTTGGAATATTAGTCATTTGCTAAAAAAAAGAAGAAGAAGAATTAAAAAGAAATTATAAATATAAAATGTTTTTTTTGTTGACAAAATTCATTCAAACACAGAAAACAGCCACTTATTTTGATGAGTATATTATTCGTATGTCTAAAGTTTGATGCGTCGCTCGCGTGAATTAAAAGTTGTGTAACGACAACGCGGGTTTGGGTGTGGGTGTTGACACAGGACAAACAATAAACAAACGATAAATCTTATAAATGTTCTTGTCCTTAATTGCAATACACCACAATATTCAGTACATTTAGAAATTTATAACAAACATCAGAAATATCACTGGTGACAGTCACATCCGTATTTCGTTATCATTATTTGTAACTGAGTTGACGTCAACGTAATCTGCAACACACTCGTACTCTAAAACAAAACGAAGAATAATCAATATTATTTTCGTATATTTGAGTGTTTTACAGTTTAAACACTATCTTCATGGCCGCCGGAACTGGAGCGGCAGGTGCGGCAGCCGCCGCCCCAATAATTTGTCCAGAAGGCATTAAAATCGTTTTTCCAGTATCTACATTTCGAACCCTCAACATCGCTAGTCCGCCGCCCCAATGTCACAATGATATTTATGGCCAGATTCTACCTTATGATGTTATCATTCAATAAAATGTGCAGAATAAATAATTTTTCACTGATTTACCTCCAAGGAGCGGGATCTAGCTCAAACGGTAGTGTGTCTACCTGTGAACCGATCGGTCGTCGGATCGATCCTTCTCAGTGGACCCTTATGCAGTTTGGGCTATTTTCCGTTCCAACCAGTGGTCCACAACTGGTTTATCAAAGGCCGTGGTATGTGCTGTCCT
>JAULBS010027385.1:0-10453 GCA_032355785.1 Symmetromphalus regularis
CCCCACAAGTAAACAATCTGCGGAAATTCCAGACGAGGCAAGCGCCTCGTCTGCCTTGTGTTGGCTACGCTAGAGCATCAGGCATACTTTGTCAGTCTTTTACAGATGTAGAATATTATATCAGAAAGATATTGCGCTGTTTGAAATCATCAAATATTTAGTATCACATAAGACATTTCAGGAATTGCGATACATAAACATCAAATGCTGGAGCAGAAAAAATATTACTCTACATAAAGGAAAATGTTTACTAGAGGTCTGATGTGATCCTTTTTATCATTAAGTTTTGAAGGTGTTGATTTGAGTCTTTATGTGAAAATGGAAGTATGGAAGAAACCTTATAACTTCAATATTTTCTTTTGTTTTCTTTCATTCTTACGTATGTAAGATAAGAGTTATCTCTTATTCTTACGTATGCAAGATAGAGTTATCTCTCATTCTTACGTATGTAAGAGAGTTTTCTGTCATTCTTACGTATGTAAGATAGTTATCCCATGAAAGAAAGCTATTTCTATCTTACATGGCAAATCACGTGCGCGTAAAAACTTGTTTAAAGGGCAATAACTCCTATTAACAGCAGACATCTGCAACTGATTGTAAACATGTGAACTATTTTCTTACCATAAACAATAACAGTTTCAAAAAAGTGGATGTGAAAGGATTTATCGACGAAGAAAAAAACAGGATTACAATTTTTTTTAAATCAAGGATGTAGATTTAGTGCCCCCGTGGTGGGATTTCCCTATCCACCCCCACCCAATATAAAAGAGTCTTATATTCAACTCTGAGATGATATGATATTCAGCTCATATATAATTATTAAATTATGATGGCTAACTATCTTTTTTCTCAAGGTGATACTTCTGCAGGACAAATATCATCTACCGTATTCAACCTACTTGGAAAATTCGCTATATCAACTTCGTTCAATGCATTATTTGTGTGTGGGCCAGAACTGTTTCCTACTAACCTTAGGCAAGTGTGATAATTGAAATTGTGATCTTAATATTTATTTCATAATATTCAGTAAAATATGTAACAAGCAATTATCGGTTAGACAACGACTATATAGACATGTTCTTGGCATGTCTCGTAATGTATTATATTGATTGAAACATATATGAATTAGGCACAAGATTTCCAACTTAATAAACATTTAAATATTCCAAAAAATACTGTTAATAACAACAGGAGACATGGCGAATTTTGAATTCCTCTAGAATACTTGTTTCTCTGTCTACGTCTTCTTCCTAAAGTCTAAAACGAGATAGAGAGATAGGTCCATATAGAGAGAGAGATATATACATAGAGAGAGAGAGAGAAAGAGAGAGGTCCATAGAGAGATACATAGAGAGAGATAGAGATACAGAGAGAAAGAGATAAATAGAGAGAGAGAGAGAGAGAGAGAGAGAGAGAGAGAGAAGAAGAAGAAGAAAGACAAAGATGTATTTTATCCAAACTGTAATTTCATATACATGTATTTATGTCTTTCAGGACTGCTGGTATGGGAATGGCGTCTGCCTCCGCCAGACTGGGTGGAATGCTTGCCCCTTACTCAAGAATTCTAGTAAGTACATATAAAAAAAACAATCCATTCTCTTGTGTAGGTAGAATTAATACTTTTATCAACATATAGTTAGGAATCCTCGTAAAGTAGTTTTTATTTAGAATACTTGGATCTCTTCTGTAAAACGTACTGAGATTAAATGATATTATATACTCTTCAAAAAACGTAGGGGAACTCTAATAAGAATTTACAATAATGATAATAGTGAATTAATTAGGCAAACATTACAACCGGTAGTTTAGTATTACAGTAGGTTTTATGACCGCCAAAGATCTTGAATTATCAGTAGTGGGTGATACCGCAACGATGTGTCAGACATTCATTCAGTCGACAAGGCATAGTGCGTACACGAGTCTCCCAGTGGCCATTTGAAGGAGTCTGTTCCATTCCTCTTGCAGCGCCAAAGTTCCCCTAACGTGGTCGGAGGTCTTTGATATGTCCCAGACGATAAACAGACCTGAATGTTCTTTACTAGGATGTCTGTCGTCAAAACGTATGTTCGCTCTAATAGATGATACTAACATTAATATTTCAGGTTCCCCTCCTTTTTTTGAAGAGTATAGTTAGGATTATATTTAATTAATTTCGATCATTTGGTAGTCCTCCATAATCTACAAGGGTTTCATAGGGGTTTCTTTTGTTTGTATATTTTGCTTTGTTTTATTTATATTTTAGAGTCGGAAAGTGATCTGGGGCCCCGGAGCTTTGTTTGGCGCAATGTGTCTGTTAGCTGCATTTCTAGTGACGTATCTTCCGGAAACCAAGGGCAGAGAACTCCCAACAACTATCGAAGATATGGAGAGATCCGTTACAGAGAAAAAAAACTATTTTAAACGATAACAGATTTGTCGACGAAATGACTTTTTCAATAATAATAATACAAATTTATGTTTATATTAATGGTAGTATATATAGACCTATACTAATTTTTCACAATTTATCATTACATGGTGTTTTAATGTTGCAACTATAGAATTGCAGTTGTGAGACCTCATTTATTAATTGATTATTACTAACATACAAGAAAGAACCCTGTATTGCAGTAGCGGATCCAGAGGAGTCCAGACACCCCTTTTCTAGACATTTTTTAAATTTATACATATATTTCCGAGTGGAAGGATGTGAAAATTAACCATTTTCCCCAGTCTTATTCACCCATCACATTTGGACACCTCATCCCCCTTTAAGAAATCCTGCATCCACGCCTGTAATGCTACTGTCATATAGCATTAACAGTTTTGTAACCAATGTCCTATGAAGGAATGATTGTTAATAAAGTATTCAATTTTTTAGCGTTTTACTGTATTTTGTTACTGTGGGTGTGCTTGTTTGTGACTTTTTTCTTGGTGTTATTTGACACTGCATAACCAATCTCTTTTAATGAATTTCATGAACATCAGTAATATAGGTAGAAGTTTACCAAACAGGATTTCGTTATAATTTCATGTGCACTCAACTTTTGATAGAACAGAAAATACTAGACCTGCTATTAGCAATTTCAAGATAGCCATTAACTCATCTTGTCTCCCAGAACACAGACATAGTAGATAGGTTCTGCAGTGAGCTGGCATCAATGGTTAAAGAAGAAATTTATAATTATTCAGATCATTCACTGGCCACAGATAGAACAGAAAATACTAGACCTACTATTGGCAATTTCAAGATAGCCATTAACTCATCTTGTGTCCTAGAACACATAATAGATACATTCTAAAGTGAGCTGGCATCAATGGAGAATCCAGAAAATCCATTTGGTGGGATGGGGCCTAAAGAATACTCAAATTCTGTTAAAAAAAAATAATAATAATAAATAAAAAATGTAATAGTAACTTTTATTAAATTGCATATTTTAGGGGGCCCCCACCTAGACCTGCCACTGTGTCATCTCATAGTACATTATCACATTGTACTGTAAGTAGTCATGTAGGCTAGCAAGTACCAGAAGACAGCAGTGTAAAACACCAGGTCATAGCGAAGGACACAGTTAACAATTTCAGTGGTGTAGCTTCCATTGAGGCAACTGCCTCACTAGATGTTTTTGCAGAAAAAAAATTGATGTTTTTAATATTAAAGCGCCCATTTTTAAACAATTTCTGGTTCCCCCTCCCCACCCCCTAGCATTTTGCCTCACTAGAAAAAAGACCCAAGCTATGCCAATGAATCTACCAGAGGTTACTTGCTATAGTGAAGAATACCTATGGCAGTGACATCACATATCATCAGAGACCAGAAGTCTTATGGAATAAACTGCCAAACAAATTTCCATAAATGATTACCTTTAATCTGGTTGTTTCCAGAAAGTGCACTTCATCATTTTAAACTATTTATCACTGATAACCTTTTTAACTTCATATGTAATTTTCATAAACAGTGACCTGAAACAAAAAAAATTGTTCCTCTATTTTATTCTTTATCATATCTCTTATGATAATTTATGTTTTATTAACTTTAATTTTATACTTATTTTTGGTTGTGATGCAAAAAAATTAAACAATGTATTGTATGTAAATATAACATAACAAAGATATATTAAACACAACAAATTTTATTCTTAAGCTCTATTAACCTGCAATTATGTCAATAAAAATTAAAACAAAGCACTGTCCTTTAATTATACAAAGCATGGTGTATTCAGCTTCTATATTCAATATATTATATACATAATTAAACACGGGGTCTCAAACGTCCCGCACCATAGGCTGTGTTTCTTATTTTATTTATTTAATATATTTCTTTTTTATTAATTTCAGTCTTATTATAAAGGCCAAAAGTATGAAAATTTATTGTCATTTAACAGGGGTGTTGGATCTAGGGTTTGGAGGGCTGCACCTCCCTATAATTCTCATAAATATGTTCCTTATTCATCTTTGGATTATTCATTGGCAAATTTGAATGTTCAGAAATGGATGCAGCCCCCCCTCCCCATCCAATGCCACTGTTTAATGAACATTTTCCTATAATTTTGGACTTTTGAGTCACCCTGTACACACACATACGTACACGTACATGCACACACATACGTACACGCACACATACATGCACACACATACGTACATGCACGCACACTTCACAAAAGAATTTAAGAGCCATGAAAAAAAAAGTTAAGACTTTTATTTAACGACACCTCTATAGCACATTGATTTTTATATTATCATCGGCTATTGGACGTCAATCATATGGTCATTCTGACATATTTATCACAGCCTTTGATGAACCAATTGTGGATCACTAGTTAGAACTAAAAATAGCCCAAACTGCAAATAGGTCCACCAAGAAGGATTGATCCAATGACTGACCGGTTCACAGGAAGACATGCTACCGTTTCAGCTACATCCCGCTCCTCACAGATTTATTCATCGTTTATTGGATGTCAAACATATTCAGGGACCACTTTACCTCAAAAATATAATTCTACCAAACCTACACTGGAAATCTTGAGTATGTAACTATTATGACATGCTAATATTATCACCACATAAATGTCTGGCTTTTAAAGCCAATATATTACTAGACTTCTACAGAGACAACACCAAGTCCACATACATGTATTTTCTTGTTGCAGTATTATACATATTGTTCAAACAAGCTGGCCCATATAAATATTGTATACTAGTATCTCTAACAGACCATTCAATATTTATTTAAAGGAGAATAAGGCTGTTTTAGTCCCTCCTTTCTCAGTCCACAGGATTTTACGGTAAGATCGTTACCGGTACCGTGTCAGTAGTGTCATCAAAATCACAGAACTGAAATTCCGTTTCCCATAATTTTCACATCACTGCTGCATTATTTTGGATTACCGTAAAACACTTTCCAATGGGTTCCCATCCTCACAACGTCAGGGGTCAAGTGAGACAGTGGGATCCCTCACAAATATAGTTCATAAAAACCCAGGCCGAGAAAACATTTTTTGATTCGATGCTTCGCATCTTGAGAAGATGACAATTTGGCTTTCAGTGCATTGGCCTTCACCGTATAAATAATGAATCAAGAATGAAAAAAAAAGGAAATACAGTGGTTATCAGAAACGTCAGTTTCAAAGGTAATACCAAAAAATGCAAAATAATGACAGTTGCCTTCTTTGTAAGGAATTGTTACCAAAGAAGAACAAGCACTTTATTTTCAATGATTGTTTCACTGTGAAAAAGCAACTTCATGAAGTGTTGGGCAATTTTCCAAAAGGATATGACAGTTGCTGATTTGGCTTATAAAATGAGCGATTGGATAATATTATTAAGCATGATATCACCAAAACAAATTTGTATACTATAGATGATGCAGTATGCATCCAGGATTTTATGAACTATATTTGTCAGGGGTCAAACTGACTTGAGTGACCCCTGACATTGTGAGGATGATGGGTTCCCAAAGCACGGAACCGAAAAAAAAAAGAGTTTCCCATGAAATTTGAAATCTATGCCCCGCTTTCTCCATATTACTTTTTTAACATCTACTTTGAATGCAACCTTTACCCATTTCATAATTCCACCTTGGCCTTTAACATTATATAATTGCTGCACATTCCCTAAGCAAGCACAATAGTGTAAAAAAAAAAAATTATGTCATACATACTTGTTGTGGTTTGGTGAAATTGCCAACATCAATCAGCCTGAAGATTTTATATGGTTTCAAATGCATTACAATATGAGTTGGTTTTCATCATTTAATGTTAGAAAAGCACTTTTCTATATATACAGATCACACCACCAAATGATATCAAGTAAAGTTAAAGTAAAGTTTTGTTTATTTAACGACGCCTCTAGAGCACATTGATTTTTATCTTATCATCGGCTGTTGGACATCATACATATGGTCATTCTGACATATGTATTTAGAGGAAACCCGCTGCCGCCATGTAGGCTACTCCTTCCGATAAGCAGCAAGGGTCTTTTATATGCACGGTCCCACAGACAGGATAGCACATACCACGGCCTTTGATGAACCAGTTGTGGACCACTGGGTGGAACGGAAAATAACCCAAACTGCAAATGGGTCCTCTGAGAAGGATCGATCCGACGACCGAGCGGTTCACAGGCAGACACTCTACCATTTGAGCTACATCCCACCCCTATGTTGATAAGCCACAAACCTGAAGTGCCTCGGACCCTTAAGGTCCAAATCCGATCCTTTGTGCAAGGGCGAAAATCCGTTCCTGAAAGTGGGGGTGGAGGGTGGGGGTGACGGAACATTCCCTTGTTCAAAAGTGGTATGGGGGGGCGGACCATCCCGCTGCCACCCCATCCCCCCAACATCAAGGGCGAAAATCCGTTCCAAAAAGTGGGGGGACAGAACATACCCTTGTCCAAAAAGTGGTGAGACGGACCATCCCGCTGCCACCCCCATCCCCCCAACATTATAGACCACTTGTGTACTTTGGTATATTTGCTCTAAGACGACATGGTTTAAAGTGTTACATTGATAAAATAAAGAGAAATACTGGTCAAGATTATTATTTAGGCATTTTAATTTTAATTTCACAGAAATTTTCAGTTTTTCTAAGCAAAAAGTGTGTGTGTGTGTCTGTGTAATTATATAGGCTGTCAAAAAAGAAAGGGGGGCGTGTCCCCCCCCCCCGAGATTTACGCCCATGACACCACTTGCAATTATGATAGTCTACGCTTAAGTTAATATCTGTTTGTTTAAGAACATCCTAAAATCAATAATAACATACAAACTGCAGCCTAGTTCAGGAACCTAATGCTTATTGATTATTGGTTATGCCAACAAATAATCAATAACAGCCCGTCCATTTCGGACTAACTGCAGCCCATCAGATATCAACTGTATTGAAAATAGCAGCCATTCACAGATTCAAACCTCATGTTAATTTTGACTGGTAAAATACAGAGTTATTTGCCCTTGGCAAATTGTAAGCAGTAATGGCCGACATCAAGCATAAGTTGAAAAAATATAAGTATTATTTATCGTCAGATCCAGACAATGATAAGGTGTGCATGAGTGAAAATTAATTAAGTATAGTCTTAATAGACCTGTGTACAAATAAACGAAGTAGTAGCATTCTTCCTTAAATCTGTGTAACTGAGTTTAATATTGAAACGTAATGTTCACAGATATATTAAAACCGAAATCTGTTGTGAACGTGTAGTGTTATGAACATGTATTTATGGTTTACTGGACTTCCTACACATTGTCAGTCAATTAACATTTACAGAAAATTACACTGGACCACAGAGGCTCACCGTGTAAAAAGAAAAATGTAAACTGAAATCTGAACAGATGTCGCCTTGTCTCAATGTCTGACTCTAGCAGGCAAGGTAACAGGAATAGAAGCTTAACATTCACCCCAGCCCAAGCAAGTAAAATTCTCATGGGATCTCTAGGTAGCCAGTGTGAGGCACATGAAGCAAGTGTCTCGTCTGGAATTTCTGAAGATTTTTCTTCCCACCCCCCCCCCCCCCCCACCCAAGAATCTGATATTTATTTTCCACATGCTTCAAGCCCCCACTCACAGCACCTGGGTTTGCCGCAGCATTTTTCCCTCTCTGGCTACGCCCCAGTGGATGATTCTAGTCCACCAGGCCACTTCCATTATCTGGTATATGAAAATTAAAAAAATGGGAAGAATCTAAGATTCTGAAAATTTTAAAATAATAACCAAAAAACCAAAACCCGTCCAGTTTCCGATTTTAGATGAATCATTCTGATCCATGTTTTGAAGCTCTTCAGTGTCTGAGTCAAGCTTTCTTTTTGTCTGCCAGTGCATGTGAAAACTCAATCCTCACAACCTAGAAATTAAATTTGCTCTGTTTCTGTTTCAACAGAAATGAAATTCCGTCTTTAACCAAATGATGTTGATTTTTCGTTTTATTTAAATCTCAGCAGTTGCACCCATGTATATTGTTTCGCCCACACATTTCTTTAATTCCATTATCACTTATTATTGCTCTGCATTATACAATAAAAGATACACTACATACATGTAACAAAAAGTAAAGTTTGTTTTATTTAACGGTGATTTTTATCTTATCGTATGTTATTGGACATCGTACATATGGTAATTCAGGTAACCCTCTACCACCACAGGTTGTTCCTTACGATAAGCAGCAAGGGATCTTTTATGTTCACTGTCCCACAGACATTCTAACAAAGATTTCTGACAAAAGGCAACAAATGTACATCTATCTGTCACATTGTAACAACCCCTGCAATTAAGAAAATGTCCTTGGCAAAATAAATGTCGAGAAATAAATAATTTCCATAGTGCAACGTTTACTTTATTTAGTCCACGGCAAAAACAGTACCGCAGAAAACGAAAACATCCGTGACAATCTCCACGGTTTTGCCAACTGCCGCGCGCAATTTAAGGGGTTGTATCTCTCACATGGTTCCAACCACTAATTTGGGACGTGATTTTTCTTGTGGACTAATATAATAGTAACTGAGTTTTTCAAAGATGGTAGAATTATTTCTTAATTTCTACCCAAAGATATGTAGGTGAAGAATTTTCATAATCAAAACCAGGTGGTAAGAAGAGCACACCATCTCGGCATCTGAAATCAGCCAGTCTGCCTGTTAACCGGTCGGTCGTCGGATCGATCCTTCTCAGTGGACCCATTTGCAGTTTGAGCTATTTTCCATTCCAACCAGTGATCCACAACTGGTTCATCAAAGGTTGTGGTATGTGCTGTCCTGTCTGTAGGACGGAGCATATAAAAGACCCTTTCCTGCTTATCAAAAAAGAGTAGCCTATGTTGTGGCAGCGGGTTTCCTCTAAATACATATGTCAGAATGACCATATGATTGACGTCCAATAGCCGATGATGAGATAAAAATCAGTGTGCTCTGGAGGCGTCGTTAAATAAAACAAACTTTTTTTTATATTGTCACTCACGCTTGATTACAAACTGTTCATTTTATATAACTTGCACTTTCTAATAATTATGGATAGTAATTCCAAACTGTTCGACATACAAAGTAGACGGTCAAGGGTAGACCTTTTTTTTTAACTATTATCACGTTAAGGACAAGGTAGACTTCGAGTTCACTGGTTCCAAACATTTTCATTGGCTTTAACATGGAACACAAAATCTAGTCCAAGTTTGTGTTATCTAA
Source organism: Symmetromphalus regularis (assembly GCA_032355785.1). Classification (NCBI taxonomy): domain Eukaryota; kingdom Metazoa; phylum Mollusca; class Gastropoda; order Neomphalida; family Neomphalidae; genus Symmetromphalus; species Symmetromphalus regularis. The sequence continues at coordinate 9,641 of JAULBS010027385.1, forward strand.
CGACGCCTCTAGAGGACATTGATCTATTGGACGTCATACATATGGTCATTCTGACATATCTTTAGAGGAAACCCGCTCCCGCCACATTGGCTACTCCTTCCGATAAGCAGCAAGGGATCTTTTATATGCACCGTCCAACAGACAGGACAGCACATGCCACGGCTTTGATAAACCAGTTGTGGACCCGTGGTTGGAACGGAAAATAACCCAAACTGCAAATGGGTCCACTGAGAAGGATCGATCCAACCACCGACCGGTTCACAAGCAGACACTCTACCGTTTAAGCTAGATCCCGCTCCCAAAATCAAGTCAAGCGAACCGGGATTTTTTATTTCAGTATCGGTTCCAACCCAGAGTGAGTGTTTCGCAAGGCTCAGTGGGTAGGTGTATACCACTTACACCGACCAGTGGTACACAACTGGTTTAACAAAGGCTGTGGTATGAGCTATTCTGTCTGTGGGATAGTGCATATAAAAGATCCCTTGTTGTTTGTAGAAAAGCAGCGGGTTTCGTTTCTTCTACTAATACTAACCTCTGTCCTGGACAGACAGCACAAGAACCTGAGATGTGTGGCCAGGACAGCGTGCTTGAAGCTTAATTGGATATAAGCACGAAAATAAATACAACCAACCAACCTAGTCAAGCGAGCAACCGGTAGTGTTTTGGTACTGAAAGCAAAGATGATTGTAAAAGTACTCACATGACCATGCGACAAAATCCCACTGTACGAGCATTTAGCAAGACAAGACAAGAATTTATTTACACTCGGGCCGTTGCTCAACGGCGTAGGAGGAATATATACAAAAACAAATT
>JAULBS010027394.1:0-10452 GCA_032355785.1 Symmetromphalus regularis
GATAATAATCATCTCGCTACGAGGAATTACGGATTATCTGTCCCTCGTGAATTAATGTTGTAAAGCCCTCGCCAGAGTCTCTGGTTTACAACATTAATTCACTCGGCACAGATAATCTGTAATTCCTTGTAGCTCGATGATTATTCTCTAAATAAATCACATTACATTAGTATTTAAATTCAAATATATAAGTTTTAGAAACGCTGTTATTTAGCATTACAGTGACATTGGAGTTTTGAGCTTCAGTACCATATTATAATTTTATAAGAACATTGCTTTGTGTAATCAAATACACTACATTATAATGACATCATAGATTATACTTATAATAATGACATAGCTAATTATTTGTTAATTCATATAAGACAGTAACAATTTATATAGTTACTTCACTTGTTCTAAAAATGTTGGTTTGTTCTAATAAAACAATTATTTCCTTTAAAGTGGTAAACAACCAGAATTGTTTTCCTGATAGGGGATGCTTTTCCATAAACACCTAATATGTAATATTTGTGTATATCATGATGAAGTGATAAAACTCCATTATAATACATGAAGTAGTTTATACATTTTATATAAGGCACATTAAATGAAAATGGTTATATGTAGATGTTATTAGCCAAGTATCCAATTTTGCAGAATATTTTTAAAATAAGCTGGTCATAATTATAGGTTATTAAACGAGTTTCCATTTCGTATCATGTTTATGTCCCAAGTGAAATACAGTCAAACCTGTGTTTATCACCCACCCTAGGGAATAAGAAGATGTGGCCTCTTAAAACAGGTAACTGCTTAATACTAAATTAGCTGATTTGGGAGAAAATGGTGGCTGTTTAAGACAGGTGGCTGCTTAATACAGTTGGTCGCATAGGCATGTTTGACTAATTTCCTGATGTCACGAGCTTTAGCAAGTGACAGTGAAAATTATTTCATGCGAGACATAAACATGATGTGAAATGGAAGCGAGTTTAATATCAGATTTATTATCCATTATCAGTTTTAAGTTAAATTTGAAAAAAAATCTAACAACAACAAAAATGAAAACAATTGTTTTCCTTTTTGGAAACAACTTTGCAAAATAATATGACATCGTAAGTATGATGTAGTGGTAGGATGTAACACTTTGATAGAACCAAGATATGCTGAGCCATATGGGTAATACATGTTGTTTTGCAATCAGCATAATTGTTTGCGTACAGTCTTTTTAAAGAACAAATACCTAGTTCAATTTGGCTTGTTTGCCCTTCTGATTTAATTTCAGTGTACATTACTTTTTATATACAATTGTTGGGACAACGCTAGCATAAATATTTATTATCGACATTCAATATTTTGTCTTGTTTCTACAGTCTAATGACTATTGATAAAGTGACTAAATTATTTTTATTTTTTTATTGAATAGAAACTGTACCTGTATATCCTGTGCCACCAGCAGGGTCATTCCATGTCAAATGAACAGATTTTCTGACAATTTTCCACAACTCCGTCTTAGAATTGCACAAAAAAAATATATGTCAAAATATCCATTAAAAAAACTGATATCTTGAAAATTCTAGCTTAATCGGATGATTTTTCAAATTTTGGCAGAGGTTTGAAGTTTTGTGTTTTTGTCAGACTTGTGGCATTTTTTTAATATGAATTTCATCGATATTTTTGATTATCATTTTCAAAACTTCATAACAATTGTAATAATTATTGCAGAGCTTTCATATTTGGTATTTAAACTAATCAGACAATGAGGAATCAAAATTTCTAGTCATTTTAAGCGTAAGATGTGTTGGGAAGAAGTTGTACCATATACCACTTCAACATTTTTAATCAATAATATTTGTTGTCACATACAAACACGGTCATATCTCTAGGGGTATAGGTCCCACAGATTTGAAATTTCACTGATTTATTCTTCATATATATGTGTTTTGCCTACTTTGGATTTTATGATTTTTTTAAATGGTCTTCATAAGATCCACAATTGATCTAGATATTGCATGTGAAATTCATGATGCAGATGAATAACCCTTTCCAATATTAAATATTTTAAAAATACCTTTCGATTCCCTTTCCAAGCTATTTTAATCTGTTCATGTTTTGGTGTGACCTAACTTTGTCGATAGAACTTCAGTCTTTTAATATAGGAAATAATTTATAATGTCAAGGGAAACAATTCTTGTGATAATAAGAGTTATTTCTCTTGACATTATAAATTCTTTCATACAGTATACAAATGACTGAAATAGCTTGGAGAGGAATCCAAATGTATTTTAAAAATATTTAATATTGTAAGGGGTTAGTTATATATATCTGCATCATGAATTTCACATCCAATATCAATTGTGGATCTTATGAAGACCATTTCAAAAAATATAAAATCCAAAGTAGGCAGAACACATCTCTGATATTTTTACTGGTTGATGGCATATATATGAAGAATAAATCAGTGAAGTTTCAAATCTGTGGGACCTATACCCCTAGAGATATGACCGTGTTTGTACGTGACACCAAATATTATTGATAAAATTTGTTGAAATGGTATATGGTACCACAACTTCTTCCCAACACATCTTACACTTAAAAATTTGGATTCCTCATTGTCTGATTAGTCTAAAATCCAAATTTGAAAGCTCTGCGATAATTATTAGAATTTTTATGAAGTTTTGAAAATGATGATCAAAAGTGTCGCAGAAATTCACATTAAAAATGCCACAAATCTGACAAAAACACAAAACTTCAAACCTCTGCCAACATTTGAAAAATCATCCGATTAAGCTAAAAAAAATTCAGGATATCATTTTTAATGGATATTTTGACATATATTTTTTTGGACCAATTCTAAGACGTAGTGGTGGAAGCCATTTGTTGATCTGACATGGAATGACCCAGCAGCGATATGAGAATCATGGGAAACGAAATTTCGGTTCTGTGATTTTAATGACAAGGTGCTGACACGCTACTGGTAACAATCGTTTCTGTGAAATCCAATGGCTTGCTTTTCTACAACTCACTTGGCCAACATACAGATATGAATGTACACACAGTTATTATTAGCTTCTAGTAGTAACTGTGCTAGTGAGGAGTACATGTTAAAAAAAAACTGTCAATAATTAAAGTAAGTGTAAGTGGTGCATCAGTGCTTCTACATCCTAGATTAAATACAGACAGCCATTAAAACAAGAAGCAACTACCATAAAACATTACACCAAGTGGCTTGGGAAACTGGTGTCTATTCATGCATATTCATAATGGAAAATAACACCTCCAATTTGTATTCCAATAATTTAAAGCAAAACAACTGCAATTCAAGCTCATTCCAATTAAGTAACTTTACATTGGTTGATGCGGCATTTAATTGTGATTTCGTATTTTATAATTTAATCATGTTTTTCCACTAGGAATGGATTTTTCAGAATTTTCTTGAACTGTATGGATACAATTTTTTGAATATTTTACAATGATTTTCCATTTTATTTACCAGATCAGAATGTTATTTGTGCTCAGCAATCACATCCTTTTAAAGCCGATACACTATGAAAATGACTGAAACATATCTTCAACAAACTGAAGTTTCCCAGACCCTTGTCAAGTTCTCACATACATGTATACAAAGTAGTTTACCTCTCCTCTTTGCTAGCTCCTCCTCAAGCAAGTCCTTGTGTGTCACGAGCTCTGGTATATGTTTGACAACTCGTGTCTCCGATTCTGTATATACTTTGCCATCAGGCATCAGTCTCTGGATATAAGTGGTAGATCTAACAAAACCAAATTTATCAGGTTTATACAATATGACTGTTTCTTTCTTTTTGTTATCCACCTCTTTAAAAATGGATTCAACGGCGTTCATGTCAAGCATGCTTCGCTCAAATGGCTCACCTAGCTTTTCTAAAATGTCCCGTTCTTTACTAAAACCTTCTTTGATACCAGGACCATCATCGTGGTCTTCCTCGTCTTGTATTTTCATCTGATCTGGCAATCCAATACCATTTTGGTCTTGCTTACGCTCAATGGGCTGTTCTTTTTCATTACTTTCCATCTTTTGACCATCAGAATCAATGACATCCTTGTGTGGCTCTTCTAATGATTCATGTTGCTCTTGTGGTGGTGAAACATACCGCATTTCAAGTGGTAATTCCTCTTCTACCTGATTGTGTTGCTTTTGCTGAAGTGATTCATCCTTCTCCTTTTGTGTTGGAACATCTGGCTGCTGAGGTAATGAGTGCATCTTTTCTTGATATGATGGAACAGATGACTTCTCAAAGGGTGGTTCAGTTTGCTTCTGATGTACAAAGTCATGGTGCAGTTCATGAAGTTCCTCATGCTTAGAAGTAGGATGTTGCTTGTCAAGCTGTTTTTGATGAAGTGGATCATGTTGTTGCTTAAGATGTGGATCATGATGCTCCTGGTATTGTGGATTATGTTCTTGCTTAAGTTGTGAATCATGATGCTCCTGGTATTGTAGAACATGTTCTTGCTTAAGACGTGGATCATGATGCTCCTGGTATTGTGGAACATGTTCTTGCTTAAGCTGTGGATCATGATGCTCCTGGTATTGTGGAACATGTTCTTGCTTCAGCTGTTGATCATGATGTTCCTGGTATTGTGGAACATGTTCTTGCTTAAGCTGTGGATTGTGTTGTTCCTGGTATTGTGGAACATGTTCTTGCTTAAGCTGTGGATTGTGAAGTTCCTGGTATTGTGGATCATTTTTCTGCTGCTGCTGATTTTCAAACTCTGGATTCGATTGCTGCTGATGCTGTTGTATTTTATGTCTGTCACTTTCCGATTCAGACATAAGATTCATTTTAGAACCAACAGTAAACTTACCAGAATTATCTTCTTCATCTGAATCAGTATCAATATCAAATATATCCTCTTCATCTAAAACCAAAACAAATTAAAACAATATTATAAATACATACTTAAATTGTATACCTTTAACATCATTAAATTGGACATATTAAAAAATTATCAAATTATAATATTATTTATGTTATTTTAAAATAATTATAATTCCATAAGTATGCTTTATTTTATGTATGTTTGTGAAGAGTACATGTGTGTCAGGGCCCTCAGTAGTTTGAGAAGTTGCAGAGTACAACAGTGATGGTAACCTGCGATCTTGGCATACATAAAACAACATATTTTATACCAAAAATGAAAAGTAGGTGGCTGCAAAAGCTGTTACAGGCGGCGACTGAGGGCACTGTATGTATTCCTCTCTGTCACCAGAACATATTCCCCACATACATTCTCTGTACATGATGGCAAAACCCTCCTCTCGCCTTTATGGATGTATGTACTTTATGGATTGCATTCAAAAATAAATAATAACAACAATAATAATAATAATAATGAATCAACGATGAAATAAAATCTGTAAACTTTAAAAATATGTGTTGTCTAATAAAGAATATTCCTTTTTCTATGAGAATTTGTGGTAGTTAAAAAAACTGAATTTACATCAAACAGTAAAGGAATGTCCATCCAAACTAGAGTCAGTGGCTTTAATCAATGCTCACCTTCAGGGTCATCAAGGCCATATGACTCAGGTTCAGCCTGACACATCAATAGTAGACAGAAGAAAAGCAAGACAAACATAAGCAAGTGAACCTTGTTCCTAGAGTTTGACAGTCTGTACATCATAGTAGAAGTCTGTTGATATTCACACTAAATATATGGTTCTAAAAATAAAGAGAAAATCTGTTAAAAACACAGAGGTTAATGTACATGTACATATATTTACACTTGCAGATATATTTTTAATCTGAATCATATAGTCAATGACCAAAATAATGGCAGGAAGCTTCTCCACTGCCTCATCCCAAAGAAATCAACTCAATTGTTAAACACTGCATGTTTATGTACATGACATTAAAGGCTCGTAGGAATGACCTTGGGAGTGGGTGAGAGAGGGCACTGACAGATCTGATACAAACTCTATATCAGATATTGATTACAATGGCAAATAATGTGTGGGGAAGAAAAAGGACATAAAAAAGACTTACAAATGGGGGAGGGGGGTCATGTGCCCCCCTCCCAGATTTCTACGGGCCTGCACTACTATAGCACATTGATCTATTAAGCATCAGCTATTTGATGTCAAACATTTGGTAATTTTATTTGAAAATAATCCCACTGCATTTTTCCATTACTAGCAAGGGATTTTTTATATGCATATTTCCACAGAAAGGATAGTACATACCACTGCCTTTGATATACCAGTCATAGGGTACTGGTTGGAACAAGATATAAATATTAATAAAGATATTGGAAGTTAACTAATGGCCGACTGACTGACAAATAAAACTGAGTGTAGACTGACCGATTGTCCCATAGAATCTGGTGACAATTTGTGGAAATCAAACAGACTGACAGTAAACTAATGAAACTATGGTCTGTAACAGTTACTGTCCCTATATCTTAGTCTCTGTGAATGTATGAGGGTCATTCCACTGAAAATCAATCAGTACTTCCCGCCTCACCCAATAAGAATCACCTGATTTTTTTTTTCATTTACTATAACATATTTAATGAAGTTGTGAAAAGATTTAAACTTTATACTATGAATATCTTCACAGTTATGGTCTCTTGAAGTACCTAGGGATAGTGCAAATTATGTAAATTTTAATTTTGCGTAAAATTTTCAGTCAGTTTTGAACTCTCATAACTGAATGTGCTAGCTATGGCTGAAAGATGCAGTGGAGCTGTATTTAAAACAATGATCAATTTTATTAAACATGCATAATGCATCTCACAATCTCCAGCCAAATCTCAATTTTGTTCAGCTAATTTTTTTCTACAACCAACTTTGACCACCAGTTTCACGGGATCTATATTAGTATTAATGTTCAAACTATACCAGTTTAATGTTTGTGGCCCAGACTAATACAAGCAGGCATTGGTAGTACGTACATGTATATAACCTGTTTTGTAAGAATATGTCATAGATATCTAAAAAAAAAAAAATTTGTACTTTCTTTGAAGGTTCAAATCACCATGTGGAATAGGTGGTTGTTAACTGTACCAGGTGAAAGGACTAATTTTTCCCAACATTTTGATACCAACCTAAACATTTTGCCACGATTCCTTCTGTTTCAAAATACAGTGAAGTCCACTTAATTTCATTCCTGATAATAGCATACTAGTATTCCTGTTATTTGCATAATATATTCTGCTGCACAGAACCATTTTAAATTTTTTGGAAAAAAAAGAACTTTTCTACATTTTCTTAATCAAATATTACAAAGGAAGGATATGCAATTAAAAGATATTCTTTGTATATATTTGCAGCAGAATTTAGCAGCTTCAGAATTTAGAATTGTTATTGCTTGGAACCAAGTGAGCAAACTCTTCCATCAGTCAGCAAATGAAGACAGTCAGTCTACCGCCTATGCAAGTGACAAGTTCCAACACCTTTGTGAGATCCAAAATGAGGAGTAATAATAGCTGGCAGTCCTAGCAATATATGTTACATTCAGTTATTATTTTATTACCTATGAGGTACAGCATAATGAGGGACAGATTTATTGTACAATTTCCCTTGTATGTCATAACAAAATTGTATGTCCTCCTGGCATTTTCATTTAACAATTGGCTGTTGTAAGAGTACATTTTTTTCTGATTTGCTGATACGACATTCCACAGAAATGAAAACAAAAATATGTCACAATATATTATAGGTGTGGGTATTTTTATGGTATTATAAGTCATAATTATAATAGGTTGAGTGAATCATAAATTTATATCCGGGACCAGTCTATTTTTAGACAATTACTGTCTAATTATCGTACAGTAAAACATATGTCACGTGACTGTCTAAATTTACACAGACAACATGATGTCATGTTTGTGAGCTATGCGAGTGACAAATGCTGCTTATTTTGATATGTATTGATGTTGCACATTATTGAGTGAATCTACGATGGCAATGACAAACGTGTGCTGTGTATCTCTCTTCAACAAATTTAGTAAATTTTAAATGTTTTTTTCTTCAACTTTTGTCTTCTGAAAGTGAAGATTTGTATTTTTGTAACATAATTTTTCTGATGTCAAGGTTTACTTGTGTGCAGAATTGCCATACAAAAATAGACCGTTTCCAATAAAGACTGGAAACTGATTATAAGCGATACATATGAAAACATTAAAAACAAATAATTTTATTAGGGGAAAACTGACCAATGACTGAGGCAAGTTGACAGGCATTTTGGGGTGAGTCGACCAATTTAGCACTAGTGACTAGGCTGGGGCAAACTGACCAACAACTGAGGCAAGTTGACAGGCATTTTGGGGTGACTCGACCAATTTAGCACTAGTGACTAGGCTGGGGCAAACTGACCAACAACTGAGCAGTGGAGGAGCTGGCAGGCACTAATCTAGCGAGCAAAATGGGGCTTTTTTTTGCCAAAAGTTTGCTCAAGTCACTGAATTGTTAGCAGTAGTGAGAAGTCGAAGTAAGTTTTGCTCGAAGTAAAGTGGAAAACAAATCCCAATAACTTAACGTCTGACAGTGACACCGATTTGTGATGCCAACCAAAACATCACTAACTAATCTTTACAAACAAGTAATTAATCTCACATGATGTGTGTTTACTGTCTCCTGTCAATGACCGGCTATTTCTGGTATACGCGGAACAGACCGTCTCGAGCTTTGTTCGGTTACGTAATATGTACAAGAATTTCAGTTACTTTGCTAGAGATACAGTTAAAAACGTGTCACCTGTTGATTTAGTGCTAGTGTTCAAAGCCGTTGGAGAATGGTCTGCATGCACGGTTTTAATTTAGTTTTTCTAAAATACGGACACCGAAATGCGATCTGCTAATTAATTTTCAATAGTTTCTAAGACAGTGGTTTTGATTGGTTGATTGATACTCTTATGGTTATTCTTTTAGAAACCTGATGCTTTTGCAAGAAATAAATATGTTGTGATTCTAGCAACTACAATGATTACGCGTTTTTTTCGGGGTCTTGTCAGTAGTAGATATTTTCAATGGCATATCTGTTCAAGTAACATGGCTGTTGATTCTATTTATTGAATTATTAAATCTTAATTATTTTTTGATTGTGGAAAATGCAACAAGAACGTGTTTTAGATTCTCATCATTCTGTGCGCAAAATGGGTACACCATTAAAAAATGGAGATAGATAATTGGGCTCGGATGAGTCGGAGGTTTCCCCAACAAATAATTTAAACCAAAAAATAAACAAAAATTTAATTATTATTAAAAGAAAGTTTAATAGTTATATTTTTTTTTTTAAAAAGGCCTGCATGAGAATTTTTTTTTAATAAATACATTTTGTTTTTGGTGAGTTCACTTCTCCCATTTTTATCAAATTTCTCCCATTTCTGACGGGAATGGAGAAGTCACTTCTCCCACTTTTTCTATCCTAGATAGTACTGTTAGTAGATTACTGATAAGTCTGATTAGTCACTTAGTGCCCAAGTTCGTAGGTGGGAAGGGTCGGTTTTGCGGCGAGTTGACTAGAATTCCTTTTTGGTGTTTTCATCCTTAATGTTAAACTGAGTGAGGACTGTGAAAGTACTTAAAATACACGTTAGCCCCCGGCCGGTTTTAACTGGTCCTGAACGTACCCGATTCCTGAAATGTCAGCAATCGTAGACGTAGAATGAATTGAATCGTGAACGATAGTCGTAAGTCGATACTTGCCGACTGTTTTGTATAGCTTAATAACAATCCTTTATAATGTATCACAGATTCGTATTCAATGCTAAAAGTAACAATAACCTTGCGACGGCTTAAGCAATATAAAAATAATGACATATAAAAGAAAATGCGCTTATATTGTGCCACGTAAGATTAATAGTATCAAACCTTTCCAACAAATCGGCCATTTTAGGTCAAATGAGGTCAAAGCTAGTGTTCCTTTACATCATTGGATACATTTGCAGTAGTTGAACCAATCACAATACACGTAACAATTTAACATAGAACATAATTATAAGGTTGCACGCCACCATTTATTTTGAATGCAAGTATATTTAATGTTAGTCCGAGTTTCTGACGTTAGACAGCTGTTAATTACTGAAGTTTGCTGTCTACCGTCAGAGACCACACTATATTGATTTTTCGGAGATTTTCGTCTAGCAACGAGTAGTCGACAAATAGAGCTTTAATTAGAAACTAGTCTATTGACAAATCTAATAGTACTTACCTTTAGATCAAAGATTTTCTAGTTCACTGGTAACAAATATTCCGTATATTAATCGCTAATGGACGCAGTACGAGAGAAGAAATGAACGACGTACCTGCTTTTCAAAAAAAAAGTCTCATTTTAAAACAACAACATCCGGCGAGAAGATTATATTTTAAGTGACAGTTAAGGATTTTTATCAAAAGCCAAAGTGCGCGTTGTAGTAAGAAAATAGTGTTTAGTGCATTTTCTCTCGATTAATTAAACATAGGCCAAAGGCAATGCAATATATTTTCATTCAGGGGTGT
>JAULBS010027404.1:0-40804 GCA_032355785.1 Symmetromphalus regularis
CCATATGATTGACGTCCAATAGCCGATGATAAGATAAAAATCAATGTGCTCTAGAGGCGTCGTTAAATAAACTTTACTTTTATAATATGCACTTTTTTATTACCAGATTGGTACATTCATAAATATATATAATCAATGCCCACTCATGTGAAGGTAGTTTACCTGTAATTTCTGTGGTGACAAAACAGGAGTAGTATGGGAAAAGCTAACATACAATTATATGGTGACAAATAGGGTTAATATGCAGGAAGCTAACATGTCGTTCTAGTGGTGATAAATAGGGTGTAATATTCATCAGGAAAAAGCAATAATGACTTCACCAGCGCTCTTGGTCAATATTGCTTTTGTGTGAAAGTTGTCACTTGGCGTTCATCACAGTGACATCCGTCACTGCAGTTTATTGCAAAATTACTAATTTTATTGATCAAATTAGATTAATCTATGTTTGATCAAATTATCCGCTCTAAACTAAAAGGTGAAATACGAATTAAATATTGAAACTAAATATTTAGCTAATAGATCTATCTTAGAAAATCTTTTACAATTATATAGAATGAACATTAATCGAATTTATTTAATATTGAATTACCATAATCTAATAACGATTAAGCAATGTGTTGGGGGTAATTTTAATAAAAATACATTCCATTTTTTTTTAAACTAGTTAGTGTACGCTTTGTTTTGGTATTTTCTTAGTTTTATATGTGCTTTCTAAAAACATTAAGGTATTTTACGTTTAATAAATAATTGAAACATGCATACTACTTCCAATCTGGTGATCACAAAGTACATTATATATTATACGCCTCGTTTCCTCACAGATCGAGGCAAATGCAAACATCGGTTCCGTGTTAGGATACTCAGACAGTTCTCTGACCTTTGTAAACAGCTGCTGTAGAAAGTGTTCAATTTTCGTGATTGCCATCTATAATCGAATTAAATATCACGAGTATTGTTTGCCATCCTGTCGTACTTAAACAGATGAAATCTCATTGAACGGGCTGAAATGACGAGTTTACTTTGTTTCGAGACTATTCATATCATGTTAATTACTTGTATAGACTTGACATTAAAATCCAAGCTTGTGAGAATTAATGTTATCCATGATCGCCTACTTTCATTTATCCACCAGTTACTAGTATTCTTTTACTATTAACTACTAGTTTTGTTTGGAGGTATACACAATATATATGTTTAGGTATATATGTATTATTTGGTATGGTCTGTGAACACCAAATTGCATATCTATGTGTTCATCTTTTTGCGACCTTGATTGGTTTTGTTTTGTTTAACGATACCACTAAAGCACATTGATTCATTAATCATCAGCTATTGGGTGTGAAACATTTGGTTATTTTGACACGTAGTCAAGTGTGAGCCAGCCTCCAACGGGTTTTGAACCATTGTCATCAGCTTGAGAGTCCAACACTCTACCGCTCGACCACCTGTACTCTATTAGATCTTCAGTTGGCGATCTTGAATGAATAACACAATTGTTTTGTTCTCATCTGGAGTTAAATGAATATAAATTCCCTAGAATGAGCACCAAAGAAACCAAACCCAACCTCCACCTTCATCTGAAGTTTCAGCATGCCTTCAATTTTCGACATTAAATTAATCTTTATCTTAACACTTTATACAATTTCCCCCTTTCGAAATGCCTGGTTCCCCAACTATGCTGACTTCTCTTTCTGTGGAAATTAGAACTGAAGATTTCTTCCCAGACCAAGGAGAGACAGAAGATAACAAATACTGTGTCTAACGATTAACGTCTCGTCCTTTCATGGCTGCAGCGTGCTGATCAATTGATGGTGCTAATTGGACAAGCAATAACGATTTCACTTGTCTCCTATGTCCACTTTGATTGTAACGCTGTGGAGCTTCATCTCGTACTTGGTTAAAACCAATCACCACTGCACTTCACTGGCCAATAATCAGTGCAGGTCGTCCTATTCCATTATAAAGCTAACCGTTAATGTAAGAACCGGGCAAATGGTTTATTTGACTAAATATATTCTCCATAAATGACTACGATCCTCGATTTGTGATTTTATTTATGATTTTTAATGTACTTTTGATAGGAACTGAACAACAGTTATTTTAAGTAGCATGCAAAGATACACAGAAACCACATCAAATCTATTTATATTATAAATAAAAAATACATATCAGTGCTGTAGCCAGAATCTGAAAACAGAGACGAGGTAAATCTGAAGGGGGTCTCAATGTATAAAGTAAATTCGTACAGTTTTATAAGCATGGTCGGGAAAAACAGACGAGGCAGTTGTCTTAATGTTGGTTACCGCACTGCATATTTTTATCGTGGAGAAAATTGTATCTAATGCCCTAGTCATACTGAGAGATACGACAACTTGTGTAACAAGTCACTAGTGATCGTGGATGGGGGCACGACCAAAATCAGTCGCAGTGAAGTTTTAACTCAGTCACATTAAGAGATACTACAACTTACCACAATTTATGATCGTCTGCGACTGCGCATCGCAGACAATCGTAGAAAAATTGTGCAACAAGTCACCAATAGTTGTGAATGGTATTGGGTGGACATGACCGAAATCAAAGGGAGCGAGATTTTTGAACATGTTCAAAACCTTGTCTCCGACCGATTTTATCGTATTCTGTCGTAGGAAGGTAAGCGATGCTCGTAGGATGGTCTTGCCACAGGTATTGGGCGGTGGCGCGAGTTGTCGGGGTACTGTACGACCGACGCGCGATTATGAATAACCGTCGCACGACGATACGTGACTGGTTGTGCTCCTAGTCGTGCATTGTCATGCGGCGTTGTGCGACGGTCGTACAATTAGTCGTGACTTGTCGTGTGGTGAGGTATATGAACAGGGATAGATTTGGCAACAGCATCCGTCTAGTGATCGTAAGAAGCACGTGCGACCAGTCGTGAGATAGTCTACTACAAGACACAGACCAGTCAGCGACAGGTCCCATAGTCTGTCCGCAACCCATCGATCGCAGAAAACAAGCCCACGACCGTCCACTACCGCCCTCGGTCGCACAACCGCGAGGTCGCGGACAATCGCAGCGTAAGTGTGACTGGGGCCTTACGGACACCAAGAAAATAGTTTTGATATTTATCTATTTATTCTATATTTGCTTTATTACTGAGAGTGCTGATGATGATTATGATCATTAGAGATAGTCAAAAGAACGATGTCGACAAGGCCATGATTAGATAGTATGCAATCAAAAATGACTGTTGAATGTTAAATCTTTAGCACGTTATTAACTGTTTTAAGCCTTGCGATCGTGTACCTGGTAGTTATTATTTATACATTTCTAACATCTGTTCCATATTACTGATTTTAAAGTCTTCTACAAAAGAAGACTATGTTGTCTGAACTTGGTCTTTGATTAATTCTATGTGCGTGCTGGGTCGGATCATCATGCCAATCATTTGATGGGACATTTTGCAATAAAGAGATGGAAGTGTTTTGTCTCAATCACTCTGTAACTTGGGATAAGTTCTGGCAGTAGTTGAGCATTAACACTTGCGCAAGGGTCATTGCGTGGATCCAACACTGTGGTTTCTAACACGATGTTGCCGGTGTTATTGGCAGAATGTGGCGGCGGTATCAGTCCCTGGATCCGGTCAACAACAAATAGAGATCTTGTCTTTCTTTGGCTGCTAACAGAGATTCGAGATAGTCATGTATCCATTATGGTTGTATGTTAACTGGATGTTATAAAAAAGACGATTCCACTACCATCTAAGAAACTGCATCGGATTTATAAAGGCGTTTTACGTGGGTGGAGGCAAAAGTTGTTTCTTCAAAGAAAGGTTGAAACCTATTTGTACATGAGTCATTTGCAAAAATGAATGAAAGGAACTGCCTGTTCATTATTACGTTATAACTGAAGCACGTGTTCTCATACTAGGATCGTGATTATAAAACGTTAACGTAAACATAAAATTTAGTCTTGAACACAATACAAACTGTGTGCCTTTAAGTCCATACTTTAAGCTGCGAGTCCAAATTTAGTCTGTTAAGCACAAGGATTAATAAACAGAACACCAGTCCAAGCTTTTACTAACAATTAACGCTGTCAGTGTCAAATGGTATGGGTTTGTTGTACAGATCATCCCAGTTTGATAATCGGCGTTTCATAAATAATAATAATAATATAAATAAATAAAAATAAAATTCTAGGGACATAATGTATAAAATATTTTTTTAATCTTAATTGTGTGATCATCATGATACACGGATCATTCTAGACTAGAAAGGTCCTGTATGGGAAAGCGCATAAAAAGATACCTATGTAGCTAATGGGAAAAAGTAGCCTATGGGTTTGCTCTGTAGAGCGTGCTTCGCAAACGCCTATGTTTAACATCTAAAAGCCACCGAATAAACAATGTACTGGAGTGTCGTTAAATAAACATTTACTTTCACTGAACTAACACCTTCACAACTGAAATCCGACAAAACAGCTACTACCAGATATTTCCATTCGGTGTGTGCGCGTGCATGTTTGTGTGCTTTCAGACAGTTAGGTTTCCTAATACATCTTGATGTTATCTAATACATAATTTAAACATACGACTTTCAGAGATTGGTATACGACATTAAGATATTGCTATTTTACATCTAGAGATTGGTATACGACATTAAGATATTGGCATACGACTTTCAGAGATTGGTATACGACATTAAGATATTGCCATACGACGTTCAGAGATTGGTATACGATATTAAGATATTGCCATACGAGGTTCAGAGATTGGTATACGACATTAAGATATTGGCATACGACGTTCAGATATTGATATACAACATTAATATATTGCCATACGAGGTTCAGATATTGGTATAAGACATTAAGATATTGCCATACGACGTTCAGATATTGATATACGACATTAATATATTGCCATACGAGGTTCAGATATTGGTATAAGACATTAAGATATTGCCATACGACGTTTAGATATTGATATACGACATTAAGATATTGCGATACTACGTTTAGAGATTGGTGTACGACATTAACCCTTTAACTTTCCACTGCCTTAAAGTGCCCCAGGAATTGATATAGCTCAGCAGTTAAACAAAGGATAAATTTAGAGATGGCTAATTGATGATAAATTTTTTTATTATTCATGGTAGAAGGTTGGTTAAAGTATATTTGTAAAGATAAATGAATTTCCTTTAAGAATTATCTCATCATTATATATAAATACAGGTATTTATTGTATTAATTTCTTATTATAAGGACATAAAATTTCTATGAAAATCTGTTAATGAACTGACCCATTTAGAAAATCTTCACTCACTTTCCGACAATGTGCATATGTCTCGGAAGTGGTATGTCATCTTATATTCATGATACCATTTCACCTACTAGTACTTGCATTCCATCTGTGTTTTTATTCTCATATTCTGATAAAACATCACTATCGCGGGCATTTTCCGAGAACACTGTGCCATGAAAAATAGATGCCGCCATTACATTTCGATACAAAATCGGCCAAAAATTTACCAAAATAATGAAAATGTTCACCTCAAACCATGCTACGTTTGTAACAGGATGTTGTTCTTAGCATTACCTAAACTGCGCATGTCAACGGGATTTCACGTTCTGAAGTCTGAACGGTGATTTTTTAACAGCGGGATTTCCTGTTCCAAAGTCGCAAAGGGTTAACTTACACCACCAGAGCACATAGATTTATTAATATTTGGCAAACATTTTGTAATTTTTACATAGTCAGTGTCAGCCAGCAGCAGATGCATTTGTTTTGATGAGCTTCAGTGGTCCAGCGGTACATCATTGCTCTCAAGCTGAAGACAGTGGTTCAAAACCCATTGGAGGATGGCTCACACTTTACTATATGTACATGTCAAAATAACGAAATTTTTGACATCCAATAACCGATCGTGATTAATAAATCAATGTGCTCTAGTGGTGTTGTTAAACAAAACGACCTACTCCCCCCCCCTAAAAAAAAAATCCCAACCAGATAGGTTTTAAACCAGTCTTCAGCTTGAGACTCTAAAACATAATTAGTTTAATATTTATATTCACTTCAGCACATCCAACAAAACAGATGAACTGACCAATTCATGCAAGAGTTAAAAACATGAACAGGCCTGAAAACAAGTGACTGTTCATGGACACAGTATGGTCCAAATTTGTGATTTTGGAAGATCTGATGGTCGTAAAATAAATTCTGTCGTCTGTTTTAACTTTTAATGAAAATTTACATTTTTCCATAAAACTGACTCAATGCAGCTTGTGTAAAATTGTCAATATTGGGATAAATTAAGTAATAAAAACACACACTATAAAACATCAAACCCTGCAATTAAGAAAATGTCCACAGCAAAATAAATGCTGTGGAGAAATAGTGTCCACAGCATTTTCAACGGCAAATTTAGCATAAATATACTTTATTTTTAATAAAAGGAAAAAAATATTAATTGAAAAACAAATTAGTCCAGGGCAAAAAAAAAAGTGCCGCAGAGAATGAAAATCTCCAAAGCAATTTACATGGTATTGCGAATTTCGCAGGCAATTTCAGGTGTTGAAACCAATGCAAATTTATATAGTTCTAATTGTGCATATATTAAATAGTGAGATAGGGACATTTTCTAAAATGATTGACAAAATGAACTGATACTTACTAAACAAATTTGATATGGGGCCAAAATCATGTGTAGGCACTGATGATAAACTAATAATCAAATTTCACTGACCTTATATACTCACCTCCACCCACCACTCACACCCCCCCAAAATGTATGCATGTTGAAATATTGAATATTTTTTAATGTGTCATTTCACCATAATGTGCACAACTTGTGATATTACTGCACACATACACCTCCTCATAAATGGTGTGGTTATCTAATTCCAGAATTTCTCCCATGAATATCGTCTGGTTTATGAAATAAATGAATACTGATTACATGCATACTTTCTTTTTTGGTTGAGTATATTAATTTTTTGCAAAAACCACCACCTACACTTAAATATATTAGGACTGGATTTTTGTCTTAATATTGTTATATAATAGTTGCTGTTTTCTTTTGGAATATTGATGAAATATACATGGCATTTTGGTACTGCTAAAATACATAACAATTTTTGTTGACAATTGCTTTTGAAATATGCTCCAAAACTGAATTACCAGTTAATGTTGCATGTTAACATCTGATACAAACAGTTATATAAAATAAAACTAGAATGTGATACTTGTGTCCAATGCAGATCATTTACTACTTGTTATAAGATAAATGGTTTCTAATGAGCACTAATGAAGTATTCTCTAAAGATTCAAAATGAGTCGGCATTTCCACAAATACACTGGTGACCATTCAACATTAAGTAACACAAAATTAGATGATTTTTACTCATCCAACACCCATATGACAGCTACTAACTTGCATTTTGAAATAAAGAAATGTTTGATGACATCCAAGCCTACTGTTTTATAGCCAATTATTAGAAAGAAAGGAAAGGATGGTTTAACAACACCCCAACACATTGTTTATTCAGTGGCTATTAGGTGTCAGTTGTATGGTGTTTTGCAACTCATGGTCTTTAGATGAAACCCACCACTGCCACATAGGCTACTTTCTGATTAGCTGCAATGGATCTTTTGTATGCACTTTCCCACAGACAGTACAGCACATTCTACAGCCTTTGATAAATGAGTTGTGGACCACTGGTTGGTACAAGTGGCATACACCTACCCACTGAGTCTTATGGAGCACTCACTCTACTCACTCTGGGTTGGAGCTGGTACCTTGACTGAGATTTGATCCCACCTACCAGCTGTGATTCTGACAGCTTAACCACTGCATGATATTTCAAAACACATGCATTGCAAACAGGCGAAACTACCACCACATAGGCTACTCTTACAGATTTTCACCAAGAGGTCTTTTACATGTTTTTTCATACCAGAGACATACCATGACCTTTGTTACAGTAGTCTGGACCCACTAACTGGAATGAAAAATAATCCAATGGTCAGGTGATGTTCTATATATCAGAGATAAATCCTACTCCAATAGACTTGAAATAATATAAATTCCCTTTAGAATCGCAGGCCTAGAGATTTGTGACGGCAATCAGCAGTGCAGTTGCACAAAAGTCACAAACATCTGTCGCAAAAAAGTTACAAAAAGCTGTCACAAAATTAATCTGCAACAACATTTTAAAAATAAAATATTTAATATTTGCTGTGTTATTACTTGTACTAAATTGCTCAATAGACCCATTTGCAGTTTGGACTATTTTTCATTCCAACCAGTGGTCCACAACTGGTTCATCAAAGGCTGTGGTATGTGCTGTCCTGTCTGTGGGAAAGTGCGTATAAAAGACCCCTTGCTGCTTTTTGGCAGCAGGTTTCCTCTAAAGAAATATGTCAGAATGACCACATATGTTTGACATTCAATAGCCATTGATAAGATAAAAAATCAATGTCTCTAGAGGCATCGTTAAATAAAACAAACTTTACTTTGTACTAAACAGCCATCACAAGAATTTCAGGGGCAGGAACTGGTATCTTTTTTTTAAATGCAGATATGACTTTTACACATATTTTTCTGTTACTCTACATTAAATTTAAACTATATTTAATACACATAATTTACTAATACATCAGTACATTAATGTTATCTTTACATTTATTGAAACAAAACAGCACCTGGTCATTATGAACAGGATACAGAGAATGACTTACATGTGGTTAGTGACAGATGTTCAATAAATCAGGCATGAGGTCTGTCAAGAGTCACAATAATAATACGGTTATTGTCGAGATCAATAGTGTACTACGCAGAACACACATATAAACAGGATTTAAAGCTAAAGACCTGACATGTACATTTAATCTGTTAACCCTGAGATCAGAGTAGGTTTTTATGTTAAAAGAATTAAAAACAGAAATTAATGTAATGACAAAGAATATAGTTAAAACTTTGTAATTAACACATGTACAAAAAAATCAAATAAAGAGAGCTGAACACAGTTCCATAGCACTAGCAGGACATACAATTTACTGACCCTGGTTGTATAGTGGTTAAGTTATTGGTCTTGTAGCTGGTAGGTACTGGGGTCAAATCTCAGTCGAGGCAAGGGATTTTTTTTTGCTTGTAATGGCTTGAATCCAGAGTAAGTGTTTCAGAGAATAGGTGTACACCACTTACACTGACCAGTGGCCCACAAATGATTTATCAAAGGCCATGGTATGTGCTGTCATGTTTGTGAGATAGTGGATTTAAAAGATCCTTTGCTGCATATTATTAAAAGTAGCCACACTAGTGTAGTGGCAGCAGGTTTCATCTCTCTTTACTTGGATATAATAATAAACTTAAAATAAGTGCAACCAACCATCCAATTTAGGTGTGATGGGTCATGGGATCAGCTCTCATCAATGAGGCCACTGAGCTCTTACCCATTACAAACTATTGTCTATGATTAAAATACCAAAGACCATGCATATAAAATTCCCCATGTACTAATAACTAAAAAAGGATAGCCCATAAAGAAATATGAATATTTTCTCAACAACATCTACAACATACAATGTATATATATATTTTTTTTTGATTCGTTTGGTTTAATGACACCACTAGAACACATTGATTTATTAACCATCAGCTATTGGATGTCAAACATTTGATTACTTTGAATCATAGTCAAGTGTGAGCCAGGCTCCAAAGGGTTTTGAACCACTGGCATCAGCATGAGATTCCGATGTTCTACTGCTGGACCACTGAGACTAACTACTTAATAACTATTATTTGTCCTATTTACTACATTATCACTTACTACATTGATTTTTGTTGTCACTGTTTGATAAATATACTTTGATTTTATACTAAATAGTACAAGAATAGTAACATGATTTTAAATGGGCATTTCTGATAAAGGAATAATCCTGTTAATAGCACAAAATATTTGGGAAAAATGCTTATGTAGTTAAGAGGATTATACTGTATAAGAGTTCACATTCCATCTGTACATAAACTGTGTATGAAGAGGAAAATGCTGACAACTGTTAATGAATCCTTAGAAAATGTACAAGTAACAAACCTTCTGACTTCTTGAGTATCTCGCAATTCTCGGAAGAGAAACTGAGCCAACAGGTTGAACCAAAGACAGTTCTCAGTAACGTTCAAGTTCGGTTTGGTGGCTTGTTCTTTTAAAAGCTGAAAAATATCAAAGTTTCAGAGAGAATGATAACTGGAAGTATAAACGTTGCCATAGCAAATTATTATTAATTAGTTAAATTAGTACACTACACTAACATTCAATAACAAACAATTTATGAGAATACATTGTACATGCATGAGAAATTACAGTTAATTGTATACATCTTTTTGAACAATTACCACAGACATACATGTATGTTACAGGGGAAGAATTTCAATTTTTTGGAGGGCATGACAAGTGTTGCCTTTTTTGTAAGACAAATTGGGGCACCAAGGCAAGTTGGTAGGGCACCAATACAAACTTTTCCTTCAAAAGAGGGGCACGAAGGCTACTTCCCAAGTTTTCTCAAACAAAAATGATTGTTTTTACACTTTTTTGGACAAGGAAAGAAATGTATACAACATGGAATGTATGTTAGGTTGGGTTAGATGTACGCGATTCTAATCAATAATAATAATGAATGTTGTGTTTTTTTGTTTATTTATTATTATCATAGGTTATATATATTTTTTGTCACCACTGTTCGTGAGATCAACCCAATTAACAATAAATAGGTCGTTTCTGTGTTGTAATGTTAATAGTTGAAACAAAAGGTTTTTCATTTGACACTGCTGTTATTATCTCATTGAATTTTGATGACAATTCTTGAACAATGTTAAATTTAAAGAAAAGAGAGAGAAACAAAAAAACAAG
This sequence comes from Symmetromphalus regularis, assembly GCA_032355785.1. Taxonomy (NCBI): domain Eukaryota; kingdom Metazoa; phylum Mollusca; class Gastropoda; order Neomphalida; family Neomphalidae; genus Symmetromphalus; species Symmetromphalus regularis. The sequence goes on from JAULBS010027404.1 coordinate 10,888, forward strand.
TTATTCGAAAGTCCTGAACAATCATTAATGTTAATGGCATGGCCTACACTGGTTTTCGTAAAAAGCACGAAAAGACAACACTCAACTTGTCATGGTGGGTTTTACCTGATGTTTACAAACAGCATTTTAACAATAAATACAACTTTGTGCTTCCTTTCTGATATATGTAAAGTTATGATAAAAGGCCACTTGATAACATTAGTAAACATTTATTTATTTATTTTGTTGTTTTTAGTAGATATCCTGACATAACTGTTATGGGGCACAAAAAGTGAACTTTGCACTGTACAAAAAAAAAAGCATTCAAATAATAACAAATTTTTTAAATATTAAATATATGTAACAGCTGAATTTGTGACTGCACCTCGCCTGAGTTTCTGGCACTGACAGCTTTGCTATATTACTGATATCAATAATATAGCAAAGCTGTCAAGCGCCAGTAACTCAGGCTACCCCAACCCAATCATATTAATAATTTTGTTATATAGAAATTTTTGCTTACGTACCTTTTAAAGAAATAGAAGGCTACAACTGAATTTTTTTGTAATATAAGTTTTACAGACAGAAACATTCTGTCTAAGATTAAGAAATGAACAACAGCTTTGCTATATTACTGATATCAACAATATAGCAAAGCTGTCAAGCGCCAGAAACTCGGGCTACCCCACCCCCAATCATGTTAATAATTTTGTTATATAGAAATTTTTGCTTATGTACTTTTTAAAGAAATAGAAGAGTACAACTGAATTTTTTTCCAATATAACTTTTACAGACAGAAACGTTCTGTGTAAGATTAAGAAATGAACAACTGAACAAAGATTAATTTACACCTGGTTGTTACTTACCTGTGGAAGTTTAATCTTGGGATACTGATCCTTGACTGGCGGAGGCAACTCAGGTAGTTTCCCAAATCGTAATTTTAATAACAAGAACTGTAAGAATAAGGTGAGCAGCACACCCGCCAGCAAAGAGCACAGCACAATTTCAAGCATCGCTAATCATTAAACGCGTTTCAATCGTTTGATCTTTGCCGACAATAAACAATAACATATCGGCATGCGCGCCTAACTTAGCGGCGGCTAGCTTTTGATATATTAATTTATCACTTCATAATGATCACGTAAAGTTACATTATTCATTGCTAGGCTGTTTTTGTTATAAAGAACCCAACGTCTAGCAAACCATTTATCACTTTCGCCATGTTTATTTCGCTAAAAATATTGAGAGTTGTCTCCCATTAATAATAATATGGCTATAATAATTTAAAGTGACGTTGTCAATTGTTTTGATAACATTTTTTTTTTAATGAAATAAAAATAGTTCATTCTTAAATTTTAAATGGTATTATCAATACAAATACAAAACATGAAGTTTTATATTAATAAATATATATTTTAAATGTTTGAGTAGATTTCAAATACAATCCGGATGACCCATTCTATTGTTTGGTTTGGGAGTTAATGTGGAGACAAAACTTCAAAAAAAAAGAAAAAAAAGAGAAGTAATAAGACAATCGCCTGAGGTGGTGATGGTGCATGGCACCATGTGCTCCACTTTGGATTTGCCCCTGAATACAACAATTACCTCATTTACATTATGTAACTTTGATATGTATTCAGTGGTATAAATACAGTATACGTATCTGGAAGATCTGTTTTTGATTTGCCAAATGAATTTCACACAAGTTGGATAATATATCAAGATGCATGTGCGACATTTGCTCCTGGAAGTGGGGGTGAGGGTATGTATTCAGTGATATAAATACAGTATACGTATCTGGAAGATCTGTTTTCGATTTGCCAAATGAATTTCACACAAGTTGGATAATATATCAAGATGCATGTGCGACATTTGCTTCCTGGAAGTGGGGGGAGGGTATGTATTCAGTGGTATAAATACAGTATACGTATATGGAAGATCTGTTTTAGATTTGCAAAATGAATTTCACACAAGTTGGATAAAATATCAAGAAGCATGTGCGACATTTGCTTCCTGGAAGTGGGGGGAGGGTATGGAGCTGATAGGCTTCTTTGAAGTGTAGGGGGGGGTGGGGGGGGTGGGGTGGAATCGAAGGGCTTCCTGGAAGTGGGGGCGGAGGGTTGGATCTGGTGAGTGTGTAGAGGCATGCCCCCCAATTTATTTTTAAAATGCCTTTTCCAACTAAAACCTTCAAACAATAATAAACCCCCTGTGTACTTCGGTATATTTGCACCAAGATCACATGGCTGTTACATCGATATCATAAAGAGAAATACTGGAAAAGATTATTATTTAGGTATTCTATTTCAATTTTTTGGAGGGGGGGGGTAATTATCCAAAATGTGGTGGGGAATGTGTCCCCTCACAGGATTTACACCCATGATAAGAATGACCACCCTATTACATATAACCTATTGTTAGTACCTTGTATTCAAGAATCACAATGTGCAAACAGGTTTTCTCCCAAATATTCAAATTTCCCTAATTTTAATAATCTGAAATTCCATTTTCCAGATATTCCAGGCTAGTCACCACAAAATTAAATTTCATGTAACAAAAATAAAATTATTTCTATACTATTTATACATAAATTTTGTATGTATCAATTTTTATAATGTGTATGGTTGTGGTGTCAGCACATCTCTAAATACCATTCCTCAATAATAATACATATAACAAAAATATGTTTTTGTTCTTGCTTTTTAAAACCGTCATTCTATTTAAAATCTTTTTTTTTCTTTTTTTCTTTTTAACTCTACCTGGATCCAACACAAAATTAAGTTTAAAATTCTACTCAAAAATTATATTCAGATCACTCAACAAACTCATGGTAAAACAATGCTGATCCAGAATGAAGCCAACATAATGTAAATTTGTTTAATATTCACCAATGTACATTTTTCATATTCAACAAAGTTTTAATAAGCATGTGTACCCATTTAGACAAAGGTACGCCTCTTCAAAAGCACTCTTCTGTATGATGCAGAATCCTGGAAGATGACCAAGACCATCGGTCAGAAGCTGGAGGTCTTTCAAAATCGTTGCCTTCGCAGGATTCTTAACATCTTCTGGTCCATCATAACCAATGAAGAACTCCTTAAACAAATCTCCACAGTCATTGGTATTGGAGATTAAGTGCCGAAGATGGCAGTGGATTGGCCATGTCATGAGAAGGCATCAAACAGCCCTACCAAAAGTGGCACTGCGATGGACCACTCCTGGAAAAAGGAAACAGGAAAGACCCAAAGAAACATTGAGAAGTCAAAAAGGAAATTTGAGAGGAAAGTCTGAGCTGGGTGCTGCTGTAAAAGCTGGCAAAAAACAGATAGCAGTGGAGATCTCTGATTACAGCCTTATGCGCTTCTCAGCACAAAGAGGATTAAGTAAGTACCCTTGTAAATGAATAATGACATAAATGTCTCATCTTGTTCGAACTCTCCTCCCATCCTTTGAATTTTGGGGTCTTGCAAGGATCCAGTTTAAACTGTTATACATACATAACAAAACTGCACAAAATTGATGACTTCTTTTATTTCTGTACAATGATAAAATGGAGGCGAGTATATAAAACCAACAGTGACATTCACCGTTCAATATTGTGTTGGGTACAAATGAGATGCATATTTCTTTAAATAAATACATTCAAAGAATCATTCTGGTAACTACGTAGATACTTAAAGGTATGGTGCATGCAAAAAAACAACAACATGCTAGCTGTACAGTAAACCAGAAGCATTCTGTCCTTCGTTCAATCTAACATTAAATGCCACGTTTAAAAATAACAATAAAAATGGATATTTTGTTATCATTTAGACCTTCATACAAACCAGACACATCCAAGAAATAACATTATTAAAACCTAGTAGGCACTCATAACTCAGTATATTTTTATTGTTACTTTCCTACTGAGAAAATATCAGCATTGGTTTAACAAGGCATTTCATTGGGTTGCTCAGCCCATTATAACCAACAAGTTTGCCTGTACTAAATATGACATCATTATAATTTTGTAAAATTGCAAAAAATGTCACAAAAACTTGGAAAATATACAATGTAACATCATCCATAACGTTACAGGTCTGAAATCTATTCCTCTAAACTGTTGCGAAATTAGAAAGTTTAAAGAGTAAAATGATTAAAATTGTCTGGGTTAATAAATAGAATATCAAACTCATTACCATTTATTACCAAATTTATGTCCCTCGTGAAATAATTTTCCTTTTGTCACTCACAAAGCTCGTGACAAAGAAAAATTATTTCACTTGGGATATAAATTTGTTAATAAATAGCAACTCGTTTAATATCCTCCATTTAATTTGAAATATTCTAAAACAAAACAAAAAAATGCAAATTTACGTTATATGAAAATCTAATTATGTAAATCTAAATATGAAAACTGCTAATCTACATAGGAAACTCTGACATATGCAAATAAACAAAACACATATGTATTAAACCACACTTGAAATATTAATATTCAATTTTTTTTAAATTGTTTACATTACTGTTATATGAATAATACATATTTTTTTAATAACTGTTCTTCTACTATCAATACAATGTAACAATAAAAATTTGAACCATAATTAAAACTGGTTTATGTACTTATATTTAAAAATTATATTCAAAAGATGATTCTCAAATTTTGTATAAAATGCCCTACTACATTAATTATACCTTCAGTTAAAAAAAAAAAGGAAAGAATACACAAGAAATACATGGAAAGAATAAAAAAGAAAAAAAGAAGAGAAAATGCTGTTTATGATGTCATTTAATTTAATATAAAAAAAAAATCTTCTTATTATACTCAACCAAAAAAGGAAGAATGCATGTAATCAATAGTAATTTATTTCATGAACCAGATGACATTCATGGCAGAAATTCTGGAATTAGAGAACCACACCATTTAGGAGGAGGCGTGTGCAATAATATCACATGTTGCACACGTGTTTCCTGCCAATGGACCATTACTGTGATCACTGCATGAAACAAAAAAATTTCAACATGCACACTTTCTTTTTTGGTTGAGTAGAGATAAAAAAGAAGAAAAAAAAGAGTTATTACCGCTGACAAGTTTTATCATGATACATAAACAGTTCTTTGCGTACCGTACACCATGCATGTAAACAAAAAAGACTGCACACAAGCATGATCAGAATAATTAAATGTTTGACATCCAATAGCTGATTATTAATAAATTAATGTGCTTGAATACACACTGTGCAATTTTCCATTTCATTCACAATGACAATCCTTTACAACGTCTATAAAGGATCTCCATGGGGAAAATGAAAAAAAACAATCAGAGAATTTTAAAGAAACTTGATAATAAAAATATTTTCAAATGCATGCAATACAGCATTTTTGTCAAATAATGATTTTACATTACAAAGATCCACAATTTTATATCACAATTCATTCAAACATGTTCAAAGTAAACTCGAATTCATACAGCTTGTGCCATGAAATCAGTAAACAAAAAACTATTAGCAAGAAGAAAGAGGAAGATAGTAATTAGATTTACGTACTTCAAATGTATAAATGAATTACACAAATGAAATAGTGATAAAAATCAAACCTCAAAAGACAATTTTAGAGTATAATACTCAAATTAAGATTTTTTAGAAATGAGAAAATAGAAAAAAAATATCGCTAATAAATAAATATATGATTAACAAAATAAAAATTACTGCCATTAAATTAATGCAACAGTTATTGTATGTTGTACTACATAAATTACTTTGCAATGGATAAAAAAGTTAACAAATAATTTGGTATCAATTAACTTTTAACTATTTTCATATGGAATTAAAATAATCTATTTATTTCACTTTTGGTTGAACTTAAATATTAAATTTATAATGCATAATTCTTTTGTCATGAAAATATAACATTTAAATTAACATTCCAAAACCATACAACTGTTGAAATTGCGTGCACCCGTAATGTTGAAGTTAATCCCATTAAATAAATCAAAGAGGAAGAAATAAAATTCAGTTAAAAATTAAAACAACAAAAATATAACCTTGTAGGTTAGCATATCTTTAGCAGTTTTAGTAGACTACTGTATAAAATCCTTAAATAACATTCCAAACACATGGAAAATAGTTCCAATGAAATGGATTTTAAAATGAAGGCATATATAAGTGAAAATACGAAAAAAATAAACCCATTCAGCATGACAAGCATACATAATCCGCATTCATCATCATCTAATTGCATAGATAAATATGAGACACTGTTAGCTAAAGAACTCGATATCCATTAAACAAAGTGATAAGTTGTCACTAAACAAAAAATTTTCCCGGTTTATTTCTGTAAGCTATTCATTAAAAAAAAAAATGCAGTGAGTCTCATTGGTCCAGTGGTTGAACATCGGACTCTCAAGCTGATGACAGTGGTTCAAAACTTGTTGGAGGCTGGCTCATACTTGAGTACATGTCAAAATAACAAAATGTTTAACATCCAATAAATCAATGAGCTCTAGTGATGTCATTAAAAAAAAAAAAAAATGATAATAATTAAAAAAGAGCATTTTAATAAGTTAAGACAATAATGATTTTATATACTGAATGATTCCTAAAAATGTAATAAAATAGAATATGCTCACCATTTTAACGGTGATAAAATAAATGAAAATCTCAATAAATAAACATATTTAGTCATACAGCAGAGAATGTTTTAAACATCCAACATTCACATTAACTGTGAACCAGTCACACTAATGCAGAAATATATGAATTTTTTTATATTTTAAATTAAATATATGTGATTATATCTGCAAAAAAAAAAAGATGTGATTCACAGAAAACAGTGTGAATTTCAATTCTGCACATTTATAGATATGTACATATTTTAAATAGTAAATGAAAAGCACAGCCAGTTTTAGTTAGGTGTTATCTGTTTATTTTTTTGACAAAATGATAGTTTCACTATATTTTAACTGCAGAAATACTATCATAAACAACATTTTACCAACCCCTGCAATTAAAAAAAAATGTCCATCGCAAAATAAATGCTGTGGAGAAATAGTGTCCACGACATTTTCAACGACAATTTAAGTGTAAAGTGTACTTTATTTTTAATAATAAGAAAAAATTATACTTTAAACAAAAAAAGTTAAGTCCTTGGCAATAAAAGTGCCACGGAGAATGAAAAACTCTGCTACCATCTCCACATCACTGCCGATTACGACAGGCAATTTCAGGGGTTGCTTTACTTTATTTTTAATCACAAATATCGTGGTATATCTGAAATAGAATGGATTTAAGCTAAAATATGTAAAATGCTCTTAAAGACTACTAATTATCTCAAGATGCAATAAAAAATATTTTTTTAATTTTATTTTTCCTCATCTGTACCCTTTTTTGCAGACGGGATCACGAATACGTTTTTTAATGTACATAAAAAATGTTGACAAGAACAACCATGCATTTCCACACACTACAATCTAGGGTAACAGTATTAAAAAATATGAATGATGTCTTAAAACATATGTACATGGGTTTTTGCAATTGGTGGGTGGAAAAAAGCAATACAAATAATTTTATCAACCAACACAACTGAGCCATGATTATACACCTTTAAAATTAGAACTATGATCTAGAGTTTGGTTCCAAATTGCATGTTTTAAATTTTATGTTGTTAAAAATCTAGACAAAGGACTCTTTTTAATTAATGGTACTTAATTTACAAATAAAAAGATAACGTTTTGATTTTGGAGGTTTTCTTTTTAATCTTACAACGTAGTAAACAAACAATAAATAAAGATTTATTCTGACTAAAAGATTTAGAGAGAAAAAAATTCTGTATAACTGAGAAATATTTGTGAAAAGGGTAAATTTCAACTGTGAGTTCAGATTGTAAAGCTTTATAACAGTATTTTAACCAATAGTATTGTGCCAAATTTTAAAGCCTGGACTCATAGCTTAAACTTAAATCAATTTTAATAACACATGCATTTTTTATGGCTTTGTAAGCTCATGTCTGAAGTCCCAAATATAAAGTTATATAAGCACAATGCTTGGATTTTGGTCTGAATATCGGTAATAAAACCCCTTCTCTCTCCGACTTAGAGCTATTAAACACTACACACATACTTGATAGTCGCATCCTCCAAGTGAGGAACAAGGCAAACGTTTGGTACTAATACAGATTTACATGCACGCCAAGCATTTGTTACAATACTTTGCATAAAAAACAACTCATATTTAGTCACTTGCAACCATACAATGTGTGACCAATCAAATTCTTAATATATAATTTAGCTAACATTTTTAGGTATAATTCTGTACAGGAAGAAATCAGCAAGAACACAACTTTTTTTTTAATATTGCCACCTTTTCTGCTGCTTTTGACTCTTCTTAACATGTTATGGTTCAATGCAGGGATAAAAAATACCCCCCCCCCCACCCAATCACCCTCAAAGACCAGTAGAACTCACGAAAGATGAGTAAAATTTAAATGATGCCAATCCTATGGACCAATAGATTATTTTCACAATTTCATCAGATTCCAAATTTCATGGACAGAATATTATGGATGCCCATTACTTAATATAAAGATAAACTAGCTTCCTAACAAAAGTTTGTCTTTTTAGGATAGGCCTCCAAACCAAAGGGTGTATCACTGAATGACCCTAAGTGAGGTGCATCTGTGGCACAAAGGGTGTATGTAGGTTTCTGAAGCTATTCCAAATTTATCTTGAAATCAAAAAAAATATTCCACATAAAAATTGTGTCTAAGTGAGAAACAATTTTGGGTCCTTTTCTCCATTAACTGCTACCCCAACTTACACCCTTTTGGTTCTGAAGCAGTGATCTGTTGATTGTATAGTTCCAACCAATAAAGGTAAGAGTAATCTTTTTATTTTTTGTGGGGAATAATAACTTCTCTAAGCTACTAGTTCACAAGGCAACTGGAAAAATATATTTGGAGATCACGATTTTATGAACGAACAATTAGATGAGAAGAAATAATATTTCTATTACTCCAAATAACAAAACTTCATCCTGATTTTGACATATTTGCTGACGTCTGTCAAATCTTAGATGTTTCCACATCATTTTGATTTTTTTTACTTTGATAATTTAATATAAAATATATACAGAGAAGCCATTGAAAAATTTATGAAACTTTTTTTTTTTGAAGAAAAAATGTTATTTTTAACACATTACTTAAACTGTCTTTTAAAAACAAGGACATGTCCATAGCTGCTATTAATATATTTAAAAGTGGCTTAAATTTGCTTCCAACAGTTTAAGCCCTTGAGTAACATCATTACAAGACACATAGTTAAAACAATTAACTTTTAGTTTAACATTCCCATGAACACATGCAGTATGGTTACATAAGACAGTAAATAATGGAGACAGAATAAACTTTGATCTGTGTGAGGTAATGAAGTAGGATCAAAGTTATAAAAAGTGTTTGTTTAATTTTCATTTTTTTAAATCTAATGATCTTCTGTTGTCCTTCAAATTTTTCTGTCAACCAAATTAAAAAAGGTTGTCAATTATTTGTTGTCATGCAGTGCACAATTTTCAGATCAGTCCAAGACCCTCAACTCAAAGCCTGTGTAAGCAATTATGATAGACAATTTTCATTTTCTATGACTGAAATAAAAATTCCACGACTTAACAGGCTGGTAAAATGTTATTAACAAATTCCATGAATTCACTGGATTTCCGTGACCCATACAAACCCAGTCCTCCATCAAACACAAATCTTACATTTGTTTAGAAATTTATTTTTAATTTAACACCACCATTAAACATAAACAATTTGATAATTGTAACACTTTGCAATTGGAGAAAACCTGCTACATTTTGCATTTAGCAGCAAAAGATCTTTTATATGCAGTTTTCAACAGCCTTTGATATAACAGTGATGGGGTACTGTTTGGCAAAAATAATTTGAGAATGAGTAAAAAAGTGGGGAATTTGATCCTTCGACTAAAACAGTCGAGATGAATGCTCTACCTACAAAGCTAGATCCCACCTGACAACTGCTTAGAAATACATGGTGCCCCTTTGTCATATAGACCACAAATTAGTTCTCTAACTATTTCTCTGTTTTATCTGTGGCATGGGAAAGGTCTGTAGGAATCTCAAAGATTTTCGAAAAAGCAGCTATTTAAATTTTCACTCCAAACTGTGCAATGTCATGTATTGTTTGGAAATATACTGCATAAAAATTGTAGTAAAGCAGACTTTTATAATTAGTTCAACAATCCCTATTTTAATTTAGTTTGTTGAATTTTGGAAACAAAGTATAATTTACATTATTTCTTATAACTTTAAAAAAACCCAACCCCAAATACATGTAATTTTAAATATTTTTTTTCACATGATAAAAATGCATTGCAATTGTGACTGAGATTTTGAGTATTATTAAATTATTATTATCCTATTCCATTTTCTCAACAAAATTTCCAGGGAAGAGTCCTGTTTTGCCATTCCGTACTAGTGTTCCTTTAAACCAGCCATCTTCTCGTTTTTTGTGCACATATATGACATCTCCTGTCTGCAGTTCCAGCTCATGATCACTGTGTGGGGGGTATGGAACAATGCATCGATACCTAAATAAAGGAAAAAAGAAGAAAAGAATACTGTTTAACAATGTACCAATAGATGTGACCTGTTATCACGAAATGAGTCTTTAACTTGAAATATTTACATTTCTGAAATCTGCAGATTCTGTTCTTTACTTTGATACTTAAACGAAAACTCCCAGATAGACCCAGTTTTAATTAGTAGCAAGGGGCCTTTTATATGCATTTTCCTACAGATAACAGAATATACAATCCACTTTGGTATACCAATAATGAACCACTGGGTGGAATAAAAAAATAGCCAATTGATCGAATGATGCTGTCTCACTCAATTTTTGGCTATTAAATATCAAGTGTAGTGAAAATATAACACATGGGTCTTTAAACAAAAAATAAATAAAATTCCTGCTGCCACCACAGATTAATTTACCATGCCATTTGAATTCTATAACCGATATTTTTCAACCTCATAAATTTTCTTTTATTTCACATTCAGTCATCAAACATTGTTTAAGAAAGAGGGACACAAAATAATCAAATAATCATTACCTGAGTACAAAATCATGTAACCAAAATTCTGGTTCATTAAAACATTTTGTAACTTGGAAACGTTAACTAATTTTAAGCTTTTATCCATTAATTTGCTCCAAAATTTATTTTGAATTTGTCATAATCTTTAAAATATCTAGGTGAGAAAAAACAATCACTGTTACATACTTTTCTCTTGGTAATGGTTTCGGTCTGACAGGCTTTGCTGACTGAGGTGGTGAAGATGAGGAATCGAAAGATCCAGTCTTTTTGTGTGGACTATCACCTAGCACTCCAGCACCAACATCAGATGGGTAGGACCCAGACCTGAAAAACAATATGATAACAGAAAATTTATTTTATTTTTTGAAAAAGCTTTCTTTAATACACTGGCTAGATAAAATATACATTATAACAAGTTATTTCCCTTTAAAGGCCAAAATTTGTGCTATCCTGTCTGTGGAACAGTGTGGATATATAAAAGATATCTAGCTGCTTGTTGGATAAAGTAGCCACATTAGTGTGGCGGCAGCATGCTTCCTCTTTCATACTAACACTAACCTATGTCCTGGACAGACAGCACAGGAAGCTTTAACCTCTTTGTTGGATATAAGCACAAAAACAAGTACAGCCAACAACACACACAACAGCATTTAATACATGAATTGTGGACAAATGTCTGGAATAGAATCTTGCAATTATATAAAATTTATGGAATTGTATATATATTAACCTGACATGACTGACTGCCCCATCATTCAAAGCATCAATGTCTCCACCTGGCGATTTAGTCTTTTTTGATTTTCCTGCCAGCAGTTTGACCAAACTCTTCTTTTCTTTCTCCTTCTTCTCTTTCTGTGGAATGAAATTATATTACTGAGTTTCATTATTCTAAAATGAAAACATACACAAATGCATCAAGAGCATAGCAAGTATTTCGTAGCCTGTACTCACCATTTGAGTTACCACAAAACAGAAGTGGTGCGTAATCTTGGTGCAATCTAAAGCTCTATACATTACTAATATTTATGAAAAAAACTCAGTTTTATTTAGATTTACTAAAATAATTATCCATTATAAATATATCAGAAAATCACAATTTTTTTTATCATACATGATCATTTTACACACCTTAGAACTCATTTTTATTTAGATTTACTAAAATAATTATCCATTATAAATATATCAGAAAATCACATTTTTTTTTAATCATACATGATCATTTTACACACCTTATCTTTAGAATGTGAAGATGTGTTGTCCCCAGTTGCTCCAAGCACAACATTAGGTGGGGTGATGTTGGCTGTAGTTGACATAGAGTGCTGCACTGCAGCCAGATTCGCACTCCATCCTGGACCACTTGGACCAGTTACTGCACTACCTCCAGAGGAATGGTTACTTCTGCGCGACACATGACCACCAAATCCTGCATGCGAGTGACTGTTTTTAGAGTGACTATGACTGGAAGAGGATTTTGAAGGAACGTTCGAAGGTAAAGCCGCTGGTAACCTGGAAGATACACTGGCTCCATGTGATGTTGATGGTTTTGAAGATTTTGATGTCGCTGGGCTGGCAGTCCGGGGTTTAGAGGCGCGGGGCATGAGAGGTGGTGCTTGGCCCGAACTGGCCAGTTGTAAACTAGTGTTTGAAGAGACAATGTCAATACTGGAGGCCGCACCAGTCGGTTGAAGGTTTGAAGTTGTTATGGCAGCTAGTGATGGAGGTGGGGAGAGGGGACCTTTAGCACGAATGTTTAGCACATTGGGATTAACTGGCTTAAAAGCACTGGAGTGTCTAAAAATAAATATATTATAAAATAAAATAAGAAATGTAGTTTTTATAAAATGATACATATGCCAGATTTTTAAATTAACCATGCAAATAGAGTAATGGTAGTAAAGGAAGGATGATAATATGACAAAATTTTTATATCAAAATGAAATATATGTTAAAATGATGCTTCCTTTCACTGTGTGTTAATTTTAAGGTGATAAATATTCTGATATCAAAATTACCAAAAGTATATACTTTACCAATGTATGATCCCCAATAGCCAATGTTTATTTTTTATGTTGGGAGGTCATTAAACAAAAATATACATTTTATTGAAATTTAATTTTTATTTCTTTATTCAAAAGCATTAAAGATTCAGACCAAAATCTATTTGAACTGTCAGGATTTCAAACTTACTGAAATGTTAAAAGTAGATTTTCATCATAAAATATTAAAATGAAAATAATTATAACTACAATCAGCTGACAGTTAAAGCCCATGTGATATATACCTGATCATCTGCACATAGTTTCCAGGGTAGACACCAATATTACCACTCTTGAGACATTGACCCTTGAACCAGCCATCCTGGCATTTCTCCGTCACGGTGTAATAGTCTCCCTTTCTCAACTCGACTTCATCATCTTTCTCAGGTTTGTAGTTGTACATCGCCATGTATCTGTAAATAAACAACACAACATCAAATGTATTTTTGTGTTTAGTGTTTTCAGTTGGAAGTTTATTCAAATAACAAAACAAAATTAAACATTTTGAATACACTTTAATAAAAATGCATCTTTCTAATGTTATCTGCAATTTATTGGCTGCATGAAGTAATAATAATTGATTCAATAAAAATGTAGCTTTTTAATGCTATTTGTTATTTATTTACTGCAAGAAGTAATAATAAAAAGAAGTTTTGAATATGCTCTAAGTAACAACAGCTTCAGTAAAAATGCATCTTCCTAATGCTTTCTGCTATTTATTGACTGCATGAAGTAATAATAACAGAAAAAATTTTTTTGAAGAGACTGCAATAAAAATGTATCTTTCTAATGCTATCTGCTATTTATGTACTGCAATATTTCTGAAGATATTAAGGGATTAATCCAATGACGCATCACACCTCGGCCAGATGCTCTCCCCTCTTGAGCTATGACCTTCATATGACAAAATATGTGACACTTTTCTAGTTAGGTTGAAAATACTCAGTTGTTAGACTACTTGAGACAAGAGAGTTGTTCTACCCTATTGATTGAACTATATCCCATATCTGACAAAATATATGACACTTTAATAGTTGAGTTGTAAAACTACTTAGTGAAACTTTAATACATGTACTCACACTGGTGTTGTAAGACTATTGGAGACAAGAGAGTTATTCTCAGAAGCTGCAGCACTACCAGTCAAAAGATCGGGATACGTTGCAGCCTAAAATGATATAAATTTTTTTTCGTAAAATGAGAATCAAATAAATCCTAATACAAGTATTCATTGGCACAATAAAATGTGATCAACAGAATAATTTTACAAAAGATCAAGCTGGAAATGCAGACAGCCATTTGAGTAATATTTACAAATTTTAATCAACCCATGATGAGTGGGCTTTCCAATGTTAATTTCACTCCATGACACATAAATAATTACCTGAGTAGAGACAGATTTTTGACCTGATGAAACATTAACAGATGTCGAGGCATTACTTGTTGCTGTACAGATGGGAGATATAGAAGGACTCGATGTTGCGACAATACTGAATGCCCCGGAACTGCTCAATTCCAGCGACCGACGTTGATTCTGATTGGTGGGCGAAGGTGTTTTCTCCGACGTTGGCGTAAATGAGTGTCGTTTCTGCTGAGCAGTGCGAGAAGAAAGCAGAGATGAATTTGAAGGTAATGGTGATGATGATGGAGGTGGGGGTACTCTGTGACCTTCACCCCGTTGGGTACGTTCTGCACTGCTGGCCACTGGTTGACCGTTAGATTGAATGAGACCAACACTCGTTTGTGTATTTAACAAACTTTTAGCGGCATCATTCAGCTGTAAAAATAAAGAAGTATTTGTAAGGTTTGTTTGATGACAGCCCAGAATAGGGTTTATAAAGTAGTTATTAGGTGTCAAACATACAGTATGTGTGACTCAAGGTCTCCAAAGGAAACCTGGTACAACCACACAGTCTAATCTTTCCAATTAGCATGCATGGAATCTTTCATATACACTTTCTCAGACAAAAAACAGCCTGTTACACCAGTTACAGACCACAGCATATTACACCAGCTATGAACCACTGTTTGGAACAAGAAACACTAATACAGTTACTGAGGATTTAACTATCTTCTCTTCCTTGATTTATTTATTTGCTATTTTCCGTTCCAACCAGTGGTCCACAACTGGTTCATCTAAGTGGTATGTGCTGTCCTGTCTGTGGGCAGTTCATATAAGACCCCTTGCTGCTTATCGGAAAGAGTAGCCTATGTGGTTGCAGAGGGTTTTCTCTAAATACATATATCAGAATGACCATATGTTTGATGTCCAATAGCCGATGATAAGATAAAAATCAATGTGCTCTAGAGGTGTTGTTAAATAAAACAAACTTTACTTTACTTTGAGAAACAAAACCTGCTGCCACCACACTAATGAGGTTACTCTTATCGACAAGCAATCTTATATATGTACAATCCCACATACAGGACTGTACATACCATAACCTTTGATAAACCGATTGTAGACCACTGGTCAGTGTGAGTAGTACACACCTACTCACTCAGCCTTGTGGAACACTCACTCTGAGATGGAGCTGATATTGAGATTAAAGATACCATGCCTCAACTGAGATTTGATCCCAGTACCTACTAGCCTCAAATCCAATAGCATAACAACTGTACTACTGGGGCCTAATGGGAACTCTGGAGATGGACTACTCTGTCTATGACCCACTGCATAGAAAAAAAAAAAAAATATCGAGAGCTGACTCCAAAAACCCTAGTTAAATGTAAATTTTGACAATTTTGGCCCATGTCATTTTGCATACTGTGGGGAGTCTATATAAAAAAAAAAAAATCTGAATTATAAAAATGTTATGATTTTAAATGACTTAACTTTAAGATTAATTTTTCTCAAAGGTACATTTTGGACATTATTGTTTTTTGCGGTCGACCCTCAATATGATTTCAGCAAATAGCAGACTCCAGGACTCTCATAAACATTGAGTGTGCAATACAAAATCCATAAAACCGACCACAAACTTAATATTAAATCTGGAATCTGCCCCAGGGTCTGTAATTATAAAACTTTAAATCTAATAACACATGCGTTAAGTGTTGACTATGTTTTACAAGCACACATTATTGAGATTACAGCTGGTTGATTATTTGTCTATTAAAAGCCAAAGCTGTTACCAATACAGACATTCCCATGATGGTGAATGTCAATTTATATTACTATGTTATCCAGTATTTGCTATTAACATTTGAGCAAGATTAGCTGCAGGCATCTGCTGTTGGTCAAACAGTTGGATTTAATTAATACACTATCTGCAGTGAAAGCTAATGTTGTAAGCACAAGTGATTTTTTTTTTTTTCATGATATTCAGATGTTAACCCCCTACCCACCCAATTCTTTTTTTGTAAAATGAAATAAAATTAAAAAAACACAAAAAAATCCCCCCACAAAACAAAAATTACCAAACTAACCCAAAATGAGGTCCTTTTGATATACTCAACCAAAAAAGAAAGTATGCATGTTGAAATGTTTTGGTGGTCACAGTAATGTTCCATTGGCAGCAAACATGTGCAATTTGTGATATTAGGGTTCTGTACACACACACACTCCTAAATGGTGTGGTTATCTAATTCCAGAATTTCTGCCATGAATGTCGTCTGGTTTACGAAAATAAATGACTAATGAATTAAGGTTAATCTACAATTCAATTCAGAGCTAGTGACAGACCAAATTTCTCCTCTGTTACACACACAATTTTAAAAAGGCCTATTGTCATAGATAGATCTGCTTCTCCATTTCAGTGATTTCAGCTTATATGGTACTAAAATACAATGTATGCAGGATTTTCCATATTATTTTACTCATTACGACCAAACAGGAGCAGGATGTAGGTCAAGTGGTAGCCTGTCTGCCTGTGAAGCGGTCAGTCATCAGATCAATCCTTTTCAGTAGACCCATTTGCAGTTAGTTTGGGCTATTTACCATTCCAACCAGTGATCCACAATGGGTTCATCAAAGGCCATAGTATGTGCTGTTCTGTCTGTGGGAAAGTGCATATAAAAGATCCCTTGCTGCATATCAGAATGAGTAACCTATGTGGAGGCAACAGGTTTCTTTTAAAGAAATATGTCAGAATGACCACGTGATTGATTGTCAATAAAAAGATAAAAGTCAATGTGCAGACTTTATTTTTTATGACCAAACAAACAAAACAATTTGACACAACGAATACTCACCAATATGAAACATTTGTGAATTCATGAAGTGAAAACTAGAGCAGACGAGGAAACCAATGGGCCGTGTTTTATCAAAGAAAAGCAGGAATCCCAGGAACATATCAATAAACAAGCCTCCAAGATGTATGATGTACATGTCTATCTGGTCATCAGTCAACATGAACCTGAAAATACAGCCAAAACAACATACAATGTACCTGTCAACATTTGAAAATTCCCATGAGGAAGACTGAGTGAAATCAGTTTTCAGGCTATTCGTGCGTGTGCTCAACACATAACAAAAGTTACTGTCACAGTGGTTTATTATTAACACACTATATATATATATAAAAATATGACATTGCAATTATGAGAGGGCACATTATTATTTTTTTAATCTGTGCAAAAAAATGAAGGATACAGCAGTAGATTTTCTTAAAAGTGGGATATTGAGCTTAAATTAAATACCAAATTGGGAGGTCAGGAGAGGTATTTAAAATTGGGAGGCTCCCACCCAAATTGGGGGACTTGACAGGTATGAAACAAACCTGAAAATACAGTCAAAATAAACCTGAAAATACAGTCAAAACAAACCTGAAAATACAATCAAAATAAATCTGAAAATACAGTCAAAATAAATCTGAAAATACAGTCAAAATAAATCTGAAAACTGTCAAAATAAATGAAAATACAGTCAAAACAAATCTGACAATACAGTCAGAATAAACCTCAAAATACAGTCAAAACAAATCTGAAAATACGGTCAAAACAAACCTGAAAATACAGTCAAAACAAACCTTAAAATAAAGTCAAAACAAACCTGAAAATACAGTCAAAATAAATCTGAAAACACAATCAAAATAAATCTGAAAATAGTCAAAATAAATGAAAATACAGTCAAAACAACCCTGAAAATGCAGTCAAAATAAATCTGAAAATACAGTCAAAATAAATGAAAATACAGTCAAAACAAACCTGACAATACAGTCAGAATAAACCTCGAAATACAGTCAAAACAAACCTGAAAATACAGTCAAAATAAATCTGAAAATACAGTCAAAATAAATCTGAAAATACAGTCAAAATAAATGAAAATACAGTCAAAATAAATGAAAATACAGTCAAAACAAACTTGAAAATACAGTCAGAATAAACCTGACAATACAGTCAAAATATTTTCAACCACTGTCTTCAGCTTGAGAGTCCGATGTCCTACCACTGGACCACTATGGCTCACCCCACCTATAGACTATTAGGTTTCAAACTTATTGTATGGTATACAGAAGAAACCACATATGCTATTCTTTTGCAGAATAAAATCTTTTAAACTGAGGATTTAAAAATAATGATTACATGTTTCTAGTTTTGGATGACTTATGTTTGGTTTGTGTAACATATTATTTAATGCACTGGATGTTTTTTGCCCCCCACCCCACCCTCAATTGTCAGCCTCCAATGACAACTGCACAACTCATTTTAGCTATGTTTGAAAAAACCCCAAGAAGAAACAGTTTCCGAGTTGAATGAAAACTTACTTACTGATTTAGACATGTTATGCAGCACCACCTGTTTTGATTGGTCAGTTACTTAGGCAGTTTTACAGAAGGTACTTTGCTATTGGAGAGATGACTTAGGCAAATAAAAATAAAAATGGCTGAAAAGTGAGTTAGGCAATTATTGTAGGAGCCTGACAACATGTTTTCGTAATATGGTGTGGACATACATGTACCCATGAGATATATTTTTAACTTAATCCACAAGCATAAGCCACTTGTGGTTTATGTATACTGAGATTTCATGACCTCTGATCACATGACCATTATACTGTTAGAATTGAAATGTAAAGCAAATGACACCCAACTGCACAAGCTGCTTATTTGGCCACTGGTAATATAAAAACCAAAATGACAACCCCTGCAATTAAGAAAATGTGCATGACAAAATAAATGCTGTGGAGAAATAGTGTCCACAGAATTTTCCATGGCAATTTTAGTGTAAAGTATACTTTATATTTAATAAGGAAAAAAACACATCTAGAATAAAAATTACTGTCTGAAGCAAACAAAAGTGTCATGGAGAATGAAAAATCTCTGTGGCATTGCCAATTGCAGCAGGCAATTTCAGGGGTTCAAATGAGTTACCCATTTTGGGGAGTGTGATGTAGCTCAAACGGTAACGTGTCCGCCTGTGAACCGGTCAGATCGATCCTTCTTAGTGGACCCATTTGCAGTTTGTGCTATATTCTGTTCCAACCAGTGGTCCACAACTGGTTCATCAAAGGCTGTGGCATGTGCTGTCCTGTCTGTGGGACGGTGCATTTAAAAGACCCCTTGCTGCTTATCGGAAAGAGTAGCCTATGTGGCGGCAGCAGGTTTCCTCTAAAATATATACAGTATGACAGAATGACCAAATGATTTACATCCAATAGCCGATTGATCCGACAACTGGCCAGTTTACAGGTGGACATCCTACCGTTTAACCTATATCCCACTCCATTAATAGACGCAAAATGATACTCTTTAAAAATCTGTCTGTTGCCTGATGTGTTTACTCCACAGTGTGGTCTCCACCAATCTTGCTGCCAGACAATCCACGCACACCATGCACTCTGTTGGAACATTGATCTTTTTGCTTATCAAGGCACTTCTGAACAAAGCAATTTGCCTCTAAAGATCACTGCACAATTCTGCAGCAGATCAAGTGGCTCCAACGTTCATAGTGCAAACATTTCTAGTCAACTCTCTCCATTGAAACGCGACTTTAATCTGAAGGAAGTTGATTCATTCCAACAACAGTAACAAGGTCTGTGAGCATCAAAAGAGCACCAGTCTTATCTGTCAGGAGTCGTATGTAATTAAATTCTCGCGAGAAACGGCTCTCAAAATGAAAACTGCTTTTGAAGACAAACTAAATAAGCGTTGAGGATAACGGAGCGAGGCGGAGCAAGAGAGTTCATCAGTTATAGACGACGTCGGAATAATGATTAATAATTAGAGATAATGAGCTGACACTGGTTGGCGGTCTTACAAGTTGTCAGTATGTTACAGTGTTGTTAGGATGATAATGTAGAATATTTTGAAAATTTGTCTGGGAACTTTTCCACATGCTAGTAGGTTCAGACGGGAATGTGGATAGGAGTAAAAATGGGTATGCAACCCTGAAATTGCCAACAGCAATCGGCAATGCCGTGGAGTTTTTAATTCTCAGTGGCACTTTTTTTTTTGCTGCGTGATATATATATTTTTTTCAATGTGTATTTTTTTCTTATTATTAAAAATAAAGTATACTTTACACTAAAACTGCCTTAGAAAATGCCATGGACACTATTTTCCACAGCATTTATTTTGCCGTAGACATTTTCTTAATTATAGGGACTGGGTATTCAGATTATTATTTTAATATATAACACAATTATCCATGGTAAATCTGGACTGACTTCAGACTTCATTTTCAAAACAATTCTAATTCCACAAGTGCTGTATGTCTGTCTGTTCATCTTTCTGTCTCTCTGTCTATATGTGTTTCTGTCTCTGTATCTTTCTGTGTCTGTCTTTTAGTCTGTCAGCACACAGAATTAGCTCCTTTTTTCTAACCAGCCTAAGTGATGTTCAATATGCTTTAAAAGGAAATCTAGCTAGCACTATGGGTACATATTACAAATTTTAATTGTCCATGATCAGAATAACCTTTCTTATATTAAATTTCTACTGCATTTTATTTTCAATTTCAATGTTATAATTCTGTAACAATATTTTTCTAATTCTGAAGTTTTGTTGTTCCAATTTTCTCTCAATTCTGTTTAAAAACCCGGATGTGTCTTCTTTTGATCCTGGAATGTAAATTACATTTTGGCTTCCTGTGCATGTTCATCAATAATGTAAATCAAACTACAGGACAAACACAAGCGTGACAAACCTGCTGAAATGAAGTATCTAAACACATAGCTACAGTTAAGAAAATCCCGGAAGGAACTGATGATGCCGGAACTGATCATTATTATTCACAACTGGAATCCAACAAACCAAAGAATTTAATTCCAAACAACTAAAGTCAAACGGTTGGTTGGTTGTTTTTATTTATGTGCTTTCATCTAAATAAGGTTCAAGCATGCTGTCCTGGGCACACAACTCCGCTTCATGTGACGTCTGTCCATTAATCAGGTATTAGATGCCAAAGTCATGAAATTTGTAACTTAGTCTTCAGAGGAAACCCGCATCTGCCACATAGGCTAAATTCCAGTCAGCAGCAAAGGATCTTTTGTTAGCAATAGATGCTTTGTTTTTAATAGGTCCTTTGTTACTAATAAGTCCTTTGTTTTTAATAAGTCCTTTATTACTAATAAGTCCTTTATTACTAATAAGTCCTGAGTTACCAACAAGTCTGGTGAAGGGGACTGATCCACCAAATTTAATTTTAAGTCAGAAATGGCAAAATTATTTTGGGAACAACAACAATAAAAAGAATTTAGAAAAGGTCAGACATGGTACCAGAGTAGAGTGCCACACCCTTTTTCTCTTGGAGGAAGCCCTAAAAGGGAAATTGTCTGATGATGCACCTACCCCAATATCTCAGCTACTTGCTTTACCAATAAGCTACGTCCACTACCTGATTGTTGGTTGTGTTTTTTTTTTGCTTATCTCCAATTACAGTTCAAGCACGCTGTCCTGGGCACACACCTCAGCTTTCTGTACTGTCTGTCCAGGATAGATGTAAGTCTTAGCAGTAGAGGTGAAACCCTGTGCCATCACACTAGTTTGGCTACTCATACAGATTATGAGCAACAGCTATTTTATATGGACTATCCCATAGATTAGATAGCACATACTCTCACTTTTGATAAACCAATTGTAGGCAAATAGCATACACTACTCTGGGCCTTGTAGAACATTCACTCTAAGTTAGAACTGATACTGTGATTAAATATGCCATATCCTCGACTCAGATTTGATTCCAGTACCTACCACTGAGTGTGATAGTTTAACCATTACACCACTTAGTCTTTTTTCCAGTTCGTCGGTTGTCTGATCAATCCTTCTCAGTGGACCCATTTGCAGTTTGGGCTATTTTCCATTGCAACCAGTGGTCCTATCTGTGGGATGGTGCACATAAAAGACCCCTTGCTGCTTATCAGAAAGAGTAGCCTATGTGGCGGCAGTATGTGAAGCGCTCGGTCATCAGATCGATCCTTCTCAGTTGACCCTTTTTGCAGTTTGGGCTATTTTCTGTTCCACAACTGGTTCATCAAAGGCTATGGTACATGTATGTGCTGTCCTGTCTGTGCATATAAAAGACCCTTTGCTGCTTATCAGAAAATGTAGCCTATGTGGCGGCAGCAATTTCCTCTAAATAAATATGTCAGAATGACCATATGACTGACGCCCAATAGCCAATGGTTAGATAAAAATAAATGTGCTCTAGAGACGTCGTTAAATAAAAAACAAACTTTAATAATTCCAGTTCAGGGTGGGACTGTTTTACATGAAGTTCATGACATACCTGACCCAGACACATTGTGTTGATTTAAAAAAGAGTTGCAGATAACACAAAACTTAGTCTATTGTTATAACTCAATACGTGACTAAAAAATCAGACAAGTTTAGACAAATTTCAACATAGGCATATTGATTAAAACACTCCCTGAGTAAAAATCTGAAACAGTCTGTCTGTATGTTGCATATATCTGTGTCTACTTCAACAAAGGAAATAGAAACTGTATAAACATGAAATGCTCTTATTCTAAATTAATCAAAGGCATTCAAGTTGACATTGCAGAATATTACATTTCAGATGATCATTGTTTAGGAAGAAATAATTCTTTCTCTTTACCACTCCTACAAATTAAATTTGAAGAGAGTGTAAAACAGCTCCCTGAAAATTCTACAAGATTACTAACAAGTAAATTGTGTAACTGTCAAAAAAAACGTCTGTGCAGAGTTAAAAACAGCTCCTTGAAAATTCTCCAAGTTTTAGATTAGTGGCAAGCAAACTGTGTAACAATAAAAAAAGAAATGTCTGTGGAGAGTTAAAAACAGCTCCTTGAAAATTCTCCAAGTTTTAGATTAGAGGCAAGCAAACTGTGTAACAATCAAAAAAACACTTTTGTTGAAATATTTTATTATCTGAGGTTTCAAAGTCTTTGTATACACAGGTTCTAGCCAGTGGTTCACAACTGGTTCATCAAAGGCCATTGTATGTACTCTCCTGTCTGTGGAACGGTGCATATAAAAGACCCCTTGCTGCTTTTCGGAAGGAGTAACCTATGTGGCAGTATGTCAGAATGACCATATGATAGACATCCAATTGCCGATGATAAGATAAAAATCAATGTGCCCAAGAGGCGTCGTTAAATAAAACAAACTTTACTTTGTATACACAGGTAGGATCACAAATGTATATATGTAACATCTTGAACGAACTAAAATTCATGCTGGCCAATAAAACAAATTCCAGAAAAAAAGAAAGAAAAAGAAAGATAATCAAAGGTAGATATCAGACAATAAAAGCTATTTTTTATTATTTCCAGTTTATGTACATGTACTGCTGAAGACAGTGGTTCGAAACTGGTTGGAAGCCGAATCTCTCCAAGCCAGATGTGATATGTTCTGGCCAAAATCAAGCGGAATGGCAGTTTTTCAATCACTTACCTGAATGGATCAAAGATCCAGTGTTTGGAGAGGAACTGCATTGAGTAGCCAGCCACCCAGTCTCGGTCCAGCTTCTTTAAACCAGCTATGAAGTACAGGATGAATATCTGAAAACAAATCATAAACCATCTCTTAAATGCATACTCCCACGGACACTTGACCTAATTAATTTCCAAACAAAGAATTAATTTTAAATATAAATATTTAATTTGTCCACAGAAATACTTCGTTCAACTACTTACATAACCATTGCATCTCGCTTACTATCAATATTTTAAGAATAATAATGAATTATGCTCACGGATAAATAAATCATTTAAAAAATAACGTTATTTCAAAAACTTTTGAATATTTTTGAAACAGCAAAAACATTTCGTACCAACTTATTTCACTCCACGACAAGTTCCTACATGTATCTTGAAATATGAAATTTTTAAATGTAAAAAAAAATCGATCGACTTGACATGGAATTCCCTATACTATGGTTCAGTTAAAATATCTTGCATGATATGAAAACGATATCTAGTATAACAAATGCATGTAAGTTTCTTTCATAATCAATATCTAGATCACGCCTTTAAAGCTATTTAAAAAAAATCTCAGTTTTATTCATCCTAATGTTTATATAAATTTATATAAACATAAAAAAAAAGTTTTTTGATTTTGATGTTTGATACTTTTCAATCCAAATGGTCATAATAATATCAAAATTTAATTTATATATATTTTGTAATAAATGTGATTAAATTAATTTATATGTATTGCAAGGAAAACATACATTCATCTTCAGACTTTAATTCTGAAACTATATCAATAAAAATGGCTGAAAACCTAACACTTGTCAAATAACCGAAAGCAGTCTGAAATAACTCAAATCATAAAAGCCAAGTCCATGCATATCCGAAATCCTAATTAAATCACCAATTATGTTAAACCGAGATTGTTTATTTCAAAATTGTAAAAAAAATAACTTTGTATCTTTCTTAACTTGGTGAAATTTCATTGAATTTAGCAATCTTGAAATAAAACAGATAAAACCAAATGATATCAAAGATATAAAAAATGAACAAATTCACTGATGCACGCACATATTTGCTCAAAAAGACTTAATAAAATAAAAATTATGCAACTCTAATTCTGTTTGAAGAAACTGCCATTCAGATAAGAAGATTTTTTATTACGGATTTCAGATAAACACATTGAATGCTCTTTTGAAAGCTTCATTGAAACTTCATTTTTTAATATTAATAGCTCTAAACAGTAACCATGGAAATAATTAAACCACAATAATCTTGTATCACGAAAAAAGAAACATGGTTAGAAGTACAATGAGGGCTTCAAAACAAAGAACGAAAGTAATGAAAGAAAATTTGAAAGGAAACTGCAAATGAAAGAAGATATGAAAGGGCAGAACAGTAATGATTGAAGATTTGAAAGGATCTGACGGTTTTGTTAATTCTGAAGCCTCAATATGGTCATGTAATAAACAAGCTATGAAGAAATGGACAGTCATGTCCATTATCTAATTATAGTATTTTTTCTACATAATATACTCAACCAAAAAAGAAAGTATGCATATAATCAAGTCATTTATTTCATAAACCAGACAACATTCATGGCAGAAATTCTGGAATTAGATAACCACACCATTTAGGATGAGGGGTGTGTATGCAGTAATATCACAAGCTGTACATTCATGGCAGACATTCTGGAATTAAATAACTACAACATTTAGGTGGAAGTGTGTGTACAGTAATATCACAAGTCGAACACGTGTTTGCTGCCAATGATCCATTATTTTATCCATCCCATGAAACAAAAATATTTCAACATGCATACTTTCTTTTTTGGTTGAGTATAGAAATGAACAAGTTTGTGCATATTCAACTCTAATGTGACTGGGCAACAACTGAAAATAAATGATGATGTTGTTGATTGCACAGGGTCATTAGTGTCATGACAAATTAGTTGCTGCTCTGACTAAGGGGCGAATGTGCAATTTTGCCAAATGACATAATAACGTTTTCTAAATTTGACGTCCCATTGATTTGCCTTATTGACTAAAATTAAATAATTAATGAAAGGAGTGATAGATAAAGTTGTTATTTTCATTCATAATCAAAACCTATGGCCCTATTAACACGAACAATTTTTTTTGGTGAATTTATAAAATTTTGAATATTCGCCCCTTCGTCAGAACGGCGATGAATTCTAGGGCACTCTGTTCATCCTGCAAAAATATTCCTAATTACATTTCTACATGAAATTATTAAAATTTCCACAAATTAACATACATTTAATCAAGTATTTCATTGAGTTTTACTCTGGTTCTTAAGACCAATGACCCTGCCTGTACTAAATATGACATCACAATAATTCTCCAAAGTGCACGTTAAGTCACTGTAACAAGGCAAAAGTTCAATGTAATGTTAACAATAACCTAATAGGCTTGCATGATTCTAAAATGTAATGTACAAACTTAAAAAAGTGGAACATTTAAAATTGTCAATGGTAATAAATAGAATAACAAACACAATACAATTTATCACCAAATTTATGTCCCTCATGAAATAATTTCATAATAGATGGTAACTTGTTTAATATTCTCTCTAAACTATCAAAACATACTTGGAATCTGAGAAGTGTATAGTTCCACAGAGGAACATGGGTATTTCTTTCTTTCTCACTCAGCAATCCATCAATAGACCTACATAAAACATAGAAAGCAAAATCATGTATATTCATACAAATCGAAATATAATAAAATAATAGGAATTTTCTAACAAGGTTAAACTGAACAAGCACTTCCCAGAAAACCAAGTAACGTCATACCAATCTAAATATAACAAGGCTCGAAATTTGTTTTCAAGATTGAGGTGCAATATTTGCTTGTCATACATGTAGTTTAATTGGGAAACAAATGCTTGAAATTGAAAAGCAGTTTTAGATTATAGGAATTTTTTTGTTTTATCTTTGTACACTAATTTTATGTAAACTGATAGTAAATAAACCTAACAAACAACAGTACAACAAAATGTTTTGTGTATATTTTTATTGGCAGCTGTCATGTAATACATGTAGTTTGTTTGCCACTTACAGATTTATCTATATGTAATTAGGAACTCGTCGACCTAAGTTATGAATAATAAACCCAAGAAACCCATAATCGGCCGAAGTTTTCTGACTGAGTTTTGAGATTATTTGCTGACAGAAGATTCTTCCATTGGCATGCGTCCTGCACTAAAATGGCCGCGTCCATGCAATCTATGGTAATGCTATTTCTTCATTAAAAATTTCATACGTTGTAACTTTTTTGACAAGAATACATAACTTATGACAAATACAGATGTAAAGCTCAAAGAAATCCTGAATATAGTTAGAATATATTTGTTAAAAATTAAGATGGGAAACAAAAAACTTCTTTCTAAGCTGAATATCAGAAAGCATATTGGGCATTCTGATCGGCATTTGTCACCGGCCGCCTGTCAATTTCGAGCCTTGAAAAATAACGTGATAGAAATGTTTGAACAGGCTTAACAAAAAAAAACTTCAAACCTCCCTCCTCCCAGAAAATCGAGCAACTTCACACAAATCTAAATTAAATAAAACGACTGCACTTTTTGAACAAGATTAAATTGAAAAAAAAATCCCAGGAAAATCAAATAACTTGTCACAAATCTAAATAAAATAAAATGACTGCACTTTTTGAAGAAGCCTAAATTGAACAAAAATCACCAGAAAATCAAATAACTTCTCACAAATCTAACTAAAATAAAATGACTGCCATTTTAAAACGGCTGTAAACTGTTAGTGAACAAAAAAACAAACAAAATCAAGTAAGTTCAAAAAAATCTAAAAACAATAGAATGACAGTAACCTTTAAACAGGCTGAAATTAAAAAAAAAAAAAAAAAAAAAAAAAAAAAAATGTCACACTAATCTAAATAAAATAAAACAGACTGAAATTCAAAAAAAAACACCAAAGCAAATATTTTTTAAAAACCAGTTACATCAAGTAACAAACAAATCTAAATAAAATAAAACAACAAACAGGCTGAAATTCAATTTAAAAAAAATAAAAAAAAAAAATCCCAAACCAGAAATGTCAAGCAACATTACACAAATCTAAATAAAATAAAAGGAAAGCTTTTTTCAAACAGGGTTAAGCTGATCTGACTGTCAGTTCAAAAAGCCAATTTTACAACATGGATCAATTCTATTGAATCCTATCACTGGGTTAAGTGGGTTGGAATTTTTTTCACAAATTGGAAATGACGTGATAACAAATAGTTTGAATGATTAGTGTGAAATGTGCAGCATTTGAAATGCTGACAACAAAATGGGGAATACAGAGATCTAATCGAGATAATAACAGATTTTTTTTTATGTTAATACATTTTAACGGAAAAAAAAAGTCAGATGAAGATTTTTGTAAAGTGGAAATGTTTTTTGTATGGGCAATATTCAAATGGTTAGATGTAAAATTTTACAAATGGTGAATAAAACATCGAAGAGGAGAGAAAGTTTCTTTGAGTGTACTGAAATAAGATACTCAGAATGTTTTTAAAGTATGGAGGCCATAATAAGTTATTCTACCATGATTTGAAAAGTACTAGATTTTGATTGGCTATCTACATGTACTTCAAAAACTTGATTATAAACCTGGTTGATCAATTTCTAAATCTAATTAGTCCATGTTGGAATATGAATTGGTTTTTACAAACATGATGTCAGAATACTGCTTTTCTTGGTCGGTAATAATTATGAGTAACTTTTCATTCATTCTGTATTCTAACATGTTAGTTTACTTGTTTTAAAAATTTAAATAATTTGTATATGAAAACTGTTACTTAAAAGAATTTCAAGAAAACTTCCATCAGAAATCAAAATAAAATAATGAATAGTTAACAAGAGACACTCTGAAGCACGACCACCATCGGGCATCCAAACAGGTTGGCATTTGGCTAAATCGATTTTAAATGTTATTTAGGGGTTTCAAATCCACAATAAGCTACCTCTAAAATGAAATCAGAAGATGTTTATCTCCTAATTAAAACCATCATTCAGCCTACTTACCATAGACAGATCCAGAGTGGGCATCTTGTGTTCTGTAGCCTCTCTTTACAACAATTTATATTTTCTACCATTATAAAATCTTTAGATCTTTAACCTTCAAACCAACTTTTTCAATATTAAATGTTTAAACACTATATTTTAACCTGCCTTTCAAAATACATTTATCAAACCCTGCAACACTTATATTTTAATTTTTACTTTCTTACCAGTATCTGTTGGAATCTGAGACAAAGAGAAGAAACCCGATGATGCCATAGAGGTATGAGTGATTGTTCCATGAGGTCTTGTCAAGGAAGAAGATATACCAGTACGTGATGAGGAATGATGCTGCACTGATGTGGAAGAAAAACCCTAGCATGATACCCACGGCTCCTGTAACAGAAAATAAAGAAAAGGAAGAAGATATACCAGTATGTGATGAGGAATGATGCTGCACTCACGCGGAAGAAAAACCCAAGCATGATACCCACCGCTCCTGTAACAGAATATAAAGAAAAGGAAGAAGATATACCAGCACGTGATGAGGAATGATGCTGCACTCACACGGAAGAAAAACACCAGCATGATACCCACCGCTCCTGTAACAGAAAATAAAGAAAAGGAAGAAGATATACCAGTACGTGATGAGGAATGATGCTGCACTGACACGGAAGAAAAACCCAAGCATGATACCCACCGCTCCTGTAACAGAAAATAAAGAAAAGGAAGAAGATATACCAGCACGTGATGAGGAATGATGCTGCACTCACGCGGAAGAAAAACCCTAGCATGATACCCACCGCTCCTGTAATAGAAAATAAAGAAAAGGAAGAAGATATACCAGCACGTGATGAGGAATGATGCTGCACTCACACGGAAGAAAAACCCAAGCATGATACCCACCGCTCCTGTAACAGAATATAAAGAAAAGGAAGAAGATATACCAGCACG
>JAULBS010027405.1:0-24535 GCA_032355785.1 Symmetromphalus regularis
TCTTAGACTGCAGGAATAGCGGCAAGAATGTGAATTTCCCGCAATCTAGAAACCCCCCCCCCCCCCAAGTAAGTATTCAGTCTACCAAATGCGCCCCCCTTTCAGAGAAACCAGCATCCGCCCCTGATGTATGCTGTTAAATGTTGTATATACATTTCAAACTTCCATCAAGTTCTAAGTACATTTTAATTGTATTTAGGTAGACTAATTAGTTGGGGAAATGTAAATATATCGGGTGTAAATATTAGAGAAGGGTGAACTTGATAAGACAGTGGCGTAGCTTCAATTGAGACAAATGCCTCACTTTAAAAAAAAATTAATGTGATTATTATAAAAGTTGATTAAAATACGAGAAATAACTAGCATTGCCTCACTAGAAAAAAGATCCAAGATACGCCATTGTAAGAGCTAAATGAATGGGGAATTGTATTATACATTTTGATAATGGTAATTATTCTTTTATCGCAAATAAAGTGTATTTACTAAACGCATTTTGTATGAAAATTGTATCGGTAATTTATATCAAATTTAGTGATAGTGAGCCATTTTGGGTATAAGCTGTAAGTTTTATAACTGTTTTTTTATATTGTCAGGTTGTGTTATGGTATTGCTTGAGCTATTTCGATACCAGCACATCCCATACGGCTTCTAATAGGTGATGACCTTGATGTTAACCTTCATGTTGATAATGAATTTTTGAGGATCCTTTAATGAGGATAACTGATGAGATCAACTTTATGATGCAATAACCTTGTAGCAGTGACCTTGATGAGTTGATCGTTTTGCGGAATGAACTGGGGTTAACTAAAAGGGGTACTGTGTATTGAAATTTTAATTCATTAACTATTTTAAGGACTTAAATGTTTGTGGAACTATTTAACTAATTTTCAGGAGAACTTGGGGGTGACAGTCATTAAAAATGACTGCCATTTTGCAGTATTTTGAATAATTGTCAAAATCTCGATAACCACAGAGATTTACTTCTTGAAACTGCCCGTGACAATTGGCAGTGCTGTGGAGATTACCACAGTTTATCATTCTCTGCGGAAATGTATGAATGCTTAAATTGCTGTGGACACTACTTCTCCACAGCATTTATTTTACTGTGGACATTTTCTTAATTGCATGGGTTGGAGATTAAACTGGTGCAGTTTGAACATTGATACCAAAATAGATCCTGTGATATTGGTGGTCAAAGTTGGTTGTAGAAAAAATTTAGATTACTAATTGAGATGTTGGCTGGAGATTGTGAGAAGTGTTATGCATGCATAATAAATCTGAACACTGCTCCAATGCCTAATTGAGCCCTGAAAATGTCATGTGGCTAGCACCTTCAGTTATAAAGTTATAGGAGCTAGAAAGATTGAAAATTTAAAGCGAAATAAAATTTGTCATAATTTACACAACCCCTAAGTACTTCAAGAGGCCATAACTCTAAAGATATTCATAGTATAAAGTTTAAATTTTGCACAGTTTCATTAAATAAATTACAGTTAATGTACACAAAAATCTGATCATTCTGAGGGGTCATGTTGGAACTTTTCCTAGAATTTATTTTGTATGGAATGACCCTTCTAGTAGCTCAGCATGAGTTTTTCATTTAAATGTTCTTTTTGACTTGTCATAACCTAATAGTGAATATTTATTTTTGTGCCTGGGTTTAGGAGTGGTGGGGGTAAACAAATAATCAAAGGTGTATGGGTATATCTTCATATCGGGTTCTTACTAGGTTCTTATGACGGGTGAGAATTTCCCACAGATCAGCAGTTTCTCTACCTTTTAGAGTTGATTTTGACACTTGTTGATATTATTCCAAATCAGTTGAGAAAATAAAGTGGTGGGTGGGTGGATCTGGCAGAAAACTCAGAGCATATTATTCACATGTGACATGCAGTCATATATATCTGACAATATAATTTCAGCAATAACAGGGCTGCTGGAATGATTGGGACTGTGGACTAGCTATGTTGAGGGCTATGGGATCCAGGAAATTTTGAAATGCAGATACTGGATCTTAACAGCTTCTGAACAAATTATTGGCGCAGTGGCCACTGCCCCTGTTCTGGCAGCCATGAATAAAATGAACAAGGTATACGCCCTCCATTTTAGGTCTGACCTGTTCTCATATGTGTAAAGATGAGTAGTGCTAAGTTAGCTCCAAGAAACGATGCCCAGAAACATAATATTTAATAAGAATAACGGTCAACATTTAATATTTTATTCATCAAAATTTCACCACAATAACATTATTTTGAAAAACAAATGGTGCAAAGGAGTCTGATCAAAATTCCTCAAGTAAGGATCAACGTTCATCACTCAGTTATATGGTTCAAGCAACCCACCATCACATTGCAGTCTCACCATGCTTCCTGATAAAAGGCTTACAACACAATATATAATTATAATCAAGTAGTAGAGAAACTTGATTCATTTCTTGGTAAACATTCAAATTGCTGAAATTCTGACTGTTCAATGAACCAAATAAGTTTAAAAAAATTGATTTTAAAGTTAACAATTAAATCATTTTCCAGAAAAGTAGGAAAAAAATAATTTACAGGAAGACTAAAATATTTGCATCTCAAAATGCAATGACATACTTCTTAACTCGGACCCTTTTGAGATACAATTACAGACAGAAATCAAAATGACAAAACCATTATAGCATATAAGGCTATTCAGAAGATATTTCAATATAAATTTGTAACAGAGTGCACCACTGATAAGTATATTTTTAAGACCATGCAAACAGGTCAGATTTATAAGGTGGCAATTGCTTCAGGCCCCCCTGCGAAAGTGGCCTCCAGACAAAGGACAACCTTTATTAAAAAAAAGAGAGTAATAATTATAAAATTAGTTCTATTCATTCATTTTAGTTCATTTTTTAAATTTATTATGTAATTTAATTTCTATGTTGAGGGGCCCCCAAACCTGAAGAGCCCTGGGCCTCCCAAGGTCTAAATCCGGCCCTGCATACATGACTGCTCTTAAAAGGATCTAATTATATAATGGTTATCTCTTTGACTATGATAGCTGATTAATATAGATTTGTATAGGTATAACAGTCAAAATCTTTTGTTCAAATACTTTAGAAATAAACAAAGGAACATACTGTATGTTACAAAGAGCACTATATCTGTAAATAATGAAACATCAAACACAATTCTGTAAAATTAAACATGAATAACATGGACTACATTTACAGTTTTATATAAATATCAAGTAAACTAACATTATAATAACATATCACAGTGAGATCATATCGAATATCACAGTTACGGATGTCCATTTTTATAATTAATGAACAGTGAGTCAAAAAATTTAAATACTGTACTTTGGTACATGTCAAAAGATCTATGCAGATCAATGAAAGTGAAAAATAAAGTGTACTTTTATTCCCTGAGAAAGTTTTAGCTGTATTAAAAAAATCCTTTCAAATTACAAAAATCTTCAGGTGTATTATATGTAACACAATATCATACACATGAAGACATAATAAAATCTTGTGGTATTTCATGTAAAGCAGGGTAATTCGATATTTTTGTAAATAACTATTAAAAAGTGAAAATATCAACTTGGTTATTTCTATTCGAATTCATACCTTCAAAGCCAGACTGAGTCCAATAAGAGTTCTGCAAACAGCACTACACAAATATTTAAACACAAATTTCTAAGATTTCCACACTTCTATGTTGAATGACTTGACAAACAACACCTATATTTTTAGAAATAACTTTTTTTCTGGAGGTGATGAAAAAATTTACTTTTAGGAAACATTTTGTATGTTAAATTTGTTATGTGCAAACATAATTTTAAGCTATTTTTGGTTACTTGCAAAGTTTGTAACTAAAGAAAATGTAATAATACGTTATATATCAAAGTACTTTTCTACTGTATATATTGATCATAAATACACTAAAAATGAGATTTTATTAGTGGATTATAAGCCTGGGCTAGTGTAAATTCATTTTTATTATGATAATACATAGACAACTAACCCTAGCTTATAGGATGGACACAGACCTATTTCTCAAGTAACTCAAAGACTGCTCAATGTTTAGTGAGGTTGCACTCTCTTTTTGTTGTAACTTTCCATCCTTTTCTCCCTTTCATCTTCCCATGACTTCAAGTCTTCAGGTGAGAGAATGTTTTGCATGATTTCCTTCATAAAAACATCACAATCCCCGAATACACGAGAACCAACAGCCTCACCATCCAACCTAGTCTTCTTCAAACACAAGACATCAATATCAGTAGTTTGTCTGGAAAAGGCAAAATATTTATTATTTAGACAACAGCCATGGGAATTGGGAAAAAAAGTGGCTGGCGAGTATTCAGCCTGGAATCCTAATCCAAGAGATACCTAGACCTTGAAAGGGCGCAGGGACAATGCCACAATAGGGGTCAAGGAGGGCAAACTCCACCAATCAAAAATGAATTTGGGTATTTTGGAGACCAATTTGTTGCATCAGAAATTGAGGAAAAACTTTTCCATTTGTATCTAAATCAACACAATTTTGTTTTTTTAAAACTCAAAGTCTTGGGGTGTACAGAATACAAGGCATACAGTGTACTTTTGTAGTGTATAAACATGCTGATGGTCGTACAATTACCATGTCTGAGACAAGCAAATTATCAATAATCTGAAAACAAAAAATGTGTTGCAAACCAATAATGACAGTATCGTATAAATTTAAGGTTATAAAACCAAAGAAAGGGTGCAGGGACAACGCCATAATAGGAGGTCCAGGAGGGCAAAGTCCCCCACCCAAAAATGAATTTGGGTATTTCAAAGGCCAATTTGTTGCATCAGAAACTGAGGAAAAATGTTTTCCATTTGTACCTAAATTGACGCAATTTTGGGTTTTTTAAAATCGAAGCCCTTGGGTGTACAGAATATAACAAAGCATACAGTGTACTTTAATAGTGTGTAAACATGCGTATGGGCGTACAATTCCCATGTCTGAGACAAGCAAAATATCAGTTGTTTGAAAACAAAAAACATGTTGCAAACCTTTGATGACTGTATCATATAAATTTAAGGATATAAAACCAAAGAACTGTTTACCTGTTACATATAACTATCGCTTGTGGCTCTTTAGTCATTTCTACTAGAGAGTTAGCAGGAGTGACAGCCAATGTTGACCCCAAGCATATCATCAAGTCGGAATTCTGTGCATTTGTTGTAGCTCGATCTAGAATCTCGTCTTCAAGCAAATCACGAAAATTGATGATAGAATCCATTAGAAAACCCTTGCATCCCTACAGCAGAAATCAAAATAGAAATAAATTACAAAAACAAACCAAAAAATGCCATTTTCATGGTGAAATGATTCAATACATTTGATATGTGAGTGTAAAAAATTAATCTGTTAGTTGTAATATTATTGTTGCTATGAACCACACCTACCAGTAAAACAAAGAAGCAACTGTAGGCCTCCTGTCCATTCCTTGATAAAATGGCAAATTATATACTGTTATCTATCAATTTAAAATTAGTATGTATTAGTGACAAGCAGTAAATAATTTGATGGACAAGCTCTGCTAAGTACTCACCAAAATAAAAGATATTTTGTTGATTTATGATATTCTGTAGATAATTTGGTGAATGTATTTTGTTAATATTATATCTATAATTTGTTGCAGTACGTGTGAAGTCATTTTTATAAAACAACAAATCTTTAATTGAGACTATATACAAATCAAAAAAAGATCCCTCCGATTACATTCAAAATATAATAAGCGACATTCAATGCAGAATTCAAGAGACGTTTTGATAAAGTCGTGATGGTATGGATCATTGTCAAAATGATGTCAAGGGTGTACAGCAAAAGATTTATAACCATCATAAACAAAACCTTTAGTTATCTATGTTTCCATTAAACCAACAAAATTAAATGTTATAATACCTTAAACATTAGATATTAAAGGGAACAAAATATAGCATTTAGTAATTGTGAGTATGAATGCTTTAACAGAGAATGAGTATTGTACAAGCCACTGTTAAAATATTAAAACACTACAATATTATTTCTGAAAAAGGGCCAAGTTTGTCTACACACCAAGGAATGTAAAATTTGAAAATATTTTGAATTCTAAAATATCTCTTTCCATCACGAAAAAATGTGTCTGTGTGAATTTAATGTATTAAAGATTTTAAAAAATAATAATTCACAGAATCATCATTTATTCTTCATTAAGGTCTACTATTATACAAATGTTGTCAAGTTCCGGGTTACTCGAAATTGTTATAAGTTTCTTAAAATATCATTCCTGGGTTATGTAGACAATCTGTTCCTTTTTCCATGGATTTGGACAGTTAACTGTAAAAAAGAAAGAAGAAAAAAAGCTATGATACCTCCTTCTCACATCGTCTTTCAGTGCGATGGCTCAAACCACATCTTCCACATTGTTTTGCATGTGCTGGTTTTTTCACTGAGGCTTTGCCATGATCTTCCAACTCCTCATAATAAAGACTGCATGCATCATCCATCACATAAAATGGTCTGTCGTAGCGCATCTTACATTTCTCACAAATCTCGACAAAAACATTGCCATGAAGCTCAGATAATTTTTCTGCATTAACACCTGACAGTCCATGTAGACCATCTCCATTCTGACTTATGATATGCTTGACATATCCATCTGCTACTAACTTCTGTAAGGCTTCATGGGTGTATGTTGGCCATAGAGATTCATAGGGTACACCATCATCATCAGCGTCTTCTGGGGATTCAGCTGAAAACAAGTTAAAAAATAAAGTTTATTTTATTTAACAACACCTCTAGAACACATTGATTTTTATCTTATCATTGGCTATTTGATGTCAATCATATGGTCATTCTGACATATTTTTTTGAGGAAATCTGCTACCACCACACAGGCTACTCTTTCCAATAAGCAGCAAGTGGTCTTTTATATGCACTGTACCAAAAACAGGACAGTACATACCACTGACTTTGATGAGCCAGTTGTGTCCCATTGGTTGGAATGGAAAATAGCCCACATTGCAAATGTTAATTAATGTACATGTATCCATTAATTCAAATGATTACTAATCATACATTTATTCTACTTTTAGGAGGAAATACTAAAATGCAGATATATCCCCAGAAATGCTATATTCTTTCATACTATTTTTAAGTGAAATTGCTTTCAAACTCTGTGATCATTTTAAAAATGTATTTATTAATATATTTAATTATTAAATTTGTATTTATCAATATATGTTAATGTATTTAAAAATGTATTTATTAATATATTTAATTATTAAATTCATCCTGTTTCTTTTTATCAACAAATATAAATTTATGTAAACTAAAGTAAGTTTCTGATATGTAAATTTGCATGCTTTGCCTACATCTAAAGTAGAAATAAAATTTGAATGTACAATGTACTGTCCACTCATAATTAATAACTTACACATTTCTTCTTCTGTGTTTTCCGTACTTCCAGATGCAAATACAGAATCCATATTCACAGAAGCCTGATCTTGCTGAGTCCATTTACCACTTTTCCCACGGTAATCACCTATGCCAGCAGAAGTTGAAATTCCTGCACCTAAATACACAAATAAAACAACAGTGAATGAATCATTGGAAAACAATCTGTGTTTACAAAGACTAAATAGTTTAACTATTATAATTTGTACATAAACATGCAAGGTTTGAATTTGATTCGAGGCAGGAAGCAAATGCTGCTCAGAATGCACAGTAGGCTATGTTTTCTGATAATCAGTTTGACAATCTGTTTTTGCCTTCCATTTTAATTTGGAGAGCATTTCCAGAAAAGGTTGCTTCTCATTCCATAAAATGAATTTTGACCATTGAACACGTATAATGGTATAATCTTACATGTATTTATAAATAAATGTCAGAATATTAAAAAGACAGTCTAGATGTTTATTTTGGTAAACTAATCTAAGTTTGTGTAATATCTTTTAAAATGATGAAGATTTTGACTAAATATCACCTACACCCTTATTAATGATCTTCCAAAATTTGTTCTGCTACATTCATAAAGCACTTCATGCAGATGACCTAGCAATATGAAGCAAAGTAGAAAGCACCACATCTGAACCCATAAGAATGCAGGATGTTATCAACAAAGTGAAAGACTGGGCCAAAGAATGAGTAAGCCAGATAACCAGAAGAAAATAGTATTCACTCTTCTCCTTACTAAGTGTTCGTCAAAACTACCAATGCACCATGACCACTCGGAACACAAATCTTCCCAAATAAAAAACCCAGATATATTTGGTGGTAACATTTGACAAAAGGCTGATATTGGGTCCTCACACTGAAATGGCTGAAAGAAAAGCTACCATCAAACTCAGAATTTTTTAAAATTTATTTAAGGTAACTGGTAAATAAATTACCAAACACTATACGCATTTTGATCCCTGCTCAAATAAATGATAAATCTAAAATGTTGATCATTTGATACTGTGCAATGAGTGAAACTCATACTATAATTAAAAAAAATTATGTATTCAAATTATTGGGTTGGGTTAACTAAAAACATTTTATTTTCAATCAGATATGGATATTGCTTATTAAAACTATTAATGCCACAATTAACCTGTAAAAACCACACAATGGTTAGCTGTTTTGATCATTTCTGCGACTTTCATCCCCTCATTTTTCACAGACTCTAATGAATCAAAATATTCTACTGTCTTTACAGCTTCCTTAAACAACGCCTTCTCCTCTTGTAGCATCTTTGGTACCAGACATTTTGGATTTCGTGCTCGAGATGCTTTCAAAAGCAAATCATAACAATGTCTATGAAGTGTAGCTTCACCGTTTGATTTCCAAGAAATTAGCATTTTTGAGTTTGATTTGAACTTTCTAACACCAGAACTAGGTAAAACGGTTTTTATTTCGACACGGCTTTGTAAATTTGTTATCTCGTTTTCTGGGCAATTAACATTACAGCAATAAGACATTTCTAAGCAACAAGTTTTCTTAATTTTAACAAAGAGATTATAAAAGAGCACGGTTCGTAAGAAAGTTGAAATTGTGCAATTTCCAATTTCCCGGTTAAAGCACTTCCGTGTAACGTAAATTGATCGTAAAGATATTTTACGACAAATCATATTTACTAGAAATAAAATATATTAACTCGTTAGCACATATTATGTATTGAATCTGGTTATTTTATTGCATTCGTTGTAATGATATTACGTAATGTTATTACACACATTACAAATTTACGACCTAAAGTCACAATAGTGTTTTTGGTAAATATTTAAGTTCCGTTTCCGGAAAAAACACTACACGTGCGAAATACAACAAACATGTTCTGATGTAGTATTTGTTGACTAATAATGACGGCACCCAGTAAAGTATTTGTTGGGTTTAGAGCCCTTGGATTTGTTAGCAATGACGTGCCACTAGCAGTGAGATACAATCAAAAACACAAAGAAAACTACATCGTTACATGCGTTGGAAAAGCGTTTCATATTTACAACGTAAGTTCAAAAGTTGGTCGCAGTCGAAATCTAAACCTGGATTGGCTGGAGTGCCATAAATATCGTCAACC
This sequence comes from Symmetromphalus regularis, assembly GCA_032355785.1. Lineage (NCBI taxonomy): Eukaryota > Metazoa > Mollusca > Gastropoda > Neomphalida > Neomphalidae > Symmetromphalus > Symmetromphalus regularis. The sequence continues at coordinate 9,541 of JAULBS010027405.1, forward strand.
GTGTTCTAGCTGTTTTGAAATGAGACAAGTATTCGAATTTTCTACATAAATATATTTCGGAATATGCCTTTGCACGGCAGAATATAGCAATACACATTATACAGTTGTTTAGGCAATTCTGGATCATAGCCTTAGGTAGTTCCGGATAAAAATGCTGTTTCAGCTTGTATAATCATCTAATAAATAACCGATCGAAAACATTATTATAGTTTTATTACAGTTTGTTTTATTAATAGCTGTGCTGAAAAAAACAATAATCCAAATTTCATCAGCAGTATGTAATCGCGAACTTCAAAAACTGTCGTCTGAACAAAGTTACGCAATCAGGACTCTACATTTGCCGTAAAGTGTTTTAAAAAGTTAAACCAGTGACAAAATAGGTGACGTTTCATAACAAACATTACCTACAAATAACATACTTTTTGCACTTAATAAACTAGCGGAGTATGATTTTTTTGTTAATATATTATTTTAAACAATTGGAAATTGTACCGTTTTGTTTTGATCAGTTCCAAATCATAACATTTTAAACCATGTGTTCAATGTTTTTTTGTAAATTCCTCCATTTATCAATGGCCGTCACGCTAATTTACGAACATTGATTGCAGCCTTAGTGTTTGTTTATGGAATGGAATCCTGCAGTTAAAATTTAATTATTTTTTATTGCAAACCTTTTCAAAGATGTTGACTTGAAAAAAATATTGTTTTATTACTTGTAAGCATCGATAGGTGGCATGATCTGGAACTACCCAAATTATCTGCAACTACCCCCAAAAAAACTATATTTTTAAAACTCAACCAGGACTTCATACTACATATTTTATTCATTTTATTTGTTATAGTAGTAAAGTAAGTAATTGTTTGTTGTATTAAAATAAAAATGAAAATTTTATATACGATCGAATGTTCAAAAACACTTGATCCAGAACTGCCTAAACAACTGTAGGCCTTTACAGCTATAGATCACTGCTCTTTTGCCCACTTAGATTAAATATGATATTAAGACAGAAGTTTTTATAAATTTGGTTTGTCACATGACATTTATTGCTATCATTTATCTTTTAGATTTAGTATGTCTGTGTTTATCTGAAATCACAATAATGTGTGTGATAGTCATAAGAATGGCACGCAATTTTGAAATAGGACATTAATTGACTACTTATTGGAGAGGACCCAGTAAGTTGTCAAACTTGTGTCCAATCCTTTTTCTATTTTGAAATAAAATATTTTTCAATCAATCAATTGATTATCAAGCAGAATGCAGACCTGTACAATGTAAGCAAAAACACATTTTGTTTCTGTTATAATATTTAAAATCTATACCCACTTAACTAATGGAAAGATATCCAGCTGGGCCCGCCTTCTTTACATCTATTAATCCAAAGAGAAATGGAGATGGTGTTGATGTTGATGTGGCTACTATAGGGTGATCCACATATGTGCAACCCACATATGTGCTTATAATTCACACAAAAATGAAGATAAGTGCATGAAATTTTGCACATAAATTCACATTATGTCAGATGACAATGTCGCCAAATTTCTAGTGTGTATGTAAAGTAACTAATTATTGCGGGCTGTTTCCGTATGTTCCAAATGGTACCCCATTTAAAAACACAAACATGGTATGTTCCAAATGGTGCCCTATTTAAACATATGTTCCAAATGGAGCTCCATTTAAAAACACAAACGATTACTTTATTTTATTAATTTCATGCATTTATCTCCATTTTTGGTTATGAAAAATTTCATGTGTTGCATTTTTTTGGGGGTCACCCTGTATTTAAAAGAATGAAACTAACCTAAACCTAACCATAATTTAATAATGATAAAACCAAATTTGTTTTAATTTGAGAGTCCAGGTGGATATTTTAACAGCACCACCCTAGTTGTATAGTTTTGACTGATGAAGCGATGAACTTCAGAAGAGGGTGGGTAGAAGTTTTCACATTAAAAAAATGCAACTTTTAAAGAAGAAAAAAAAAACCTTCATCTTATTAATTAATATATCAAACATTGAATCTGACATTTTACATTCAACTAAAATTTAAAACTAATAAATGTAATATTCTTTTAAATAACATTTAACAGTTTATCTGAAATTTTGTCCAGTTATTTGACAACACCATTTGGTTGCAGGTTGAACAGCGAGATGTTCCTGGAATTGACAGTGCATTTTTGGCAATGGATACGGAGGAAGGTGTTGAGGTTGTATGGAATGAGGTTCAGTTCTCAGAGAAGCGTAATTTTAGAGCTCAGCAGGTTGGTTTTTGTACTCTATACAGTGTATAAAAATATTATGGTACGAGTAAATTAAAAATAAATAAATGAGGAATCCTAGACTGTTTTCAAAAATAAGTATTGATACATTCTATAATTTTGTTAGCTCTAAGGTATAATTAGATAGATGTTTGATGTATAGTAATTTCAATATTAAATATACTTCCTTTTTTAGGACAAGATTAGGTGTGTGTTTGATAACCTTATCCAACTTGAACATCCCAATATTGTGAAGTTCCATAAGTACTGGACAGATGCCAAAAGTGACAAACCTAGGGTAAGTATATTATTGCATTTCTCCTGCATGCAGTGTTAATTACACCTACATGTAGTCTACTTGTCTAATAACCACTGAATAAACAATGTGCTGTGGTGTCGTTAAACAACCAGTCTAGTGTACTAGATTGTTAATTGTAAATAAAAAGAGTACTTTCTTTTCAGTATTTCAAGTCTATATTTTATCAATAGATTTGAATATTTTGTAGATATAACAATTGTTTATATGATAATTATTTGGTAATCTTGGTACATATATTATATGTACCTCAACAAAGCTATCTGTTGCATACTTAAACCGAGTCTTATTAAAGGTCAAGGTCTGAAGTAATGCTCTATTCTTTTGCTATGTGACTTAAATAGATACAGGTAATTATTTTTGTTGCAATTTAAGAAAAAAGAGTTATTTTCCTTAGTCAATTATCTCCCATTTTTCAATATTAAAAGAAAAAGATCTGCCATATAAATTTGGAATTAAAGAAATAAATCTTCACACACTCTGGCACATATGGTTCACCTATAAATGTGTATGTCAATAGGTGGCAGCTTGTGTATTGTGTAACTTATATAAATATTCAATTCACTTAAGTATATATTCATGAGTATATCTGTTTAAACCAAGTTGATTTTACATTGTTTTTCAGGTGATCTTCATAACAGAGTACATGTCATCAGGATCACTGAAGCAGTTCCTCAAGAAAACTAAAATGAGTAACAAACCATTTTCAATCAAGGTATGATTTTAATGTTAGTAAAAATACACAGGTATTTTTTTTAAAAGCATGTAAACTGAAAAAGCCTTATATATACTGACTAGAAATCAGCATTAAAAAAAAGAACGTTTTAATGAACAAGGGTATTCTTATCCATTTTTTTTAATGAGATATTTTACAAAATGGCACCCCATACTATAACAGAACTCGTCCTGCAATCAGCCAGATTAGCCAATTATTAATTCTTGTGGACTGGCTAAACATATTGCTAATAGAATTTTATTTAAATTTTCCATGTTTCAATAATGTTTCCCCAGAAATATATGAAAATTGGGTAAAGCAAAATCCTTTCCAGAGTGAGTCCCAACAATAAATTTTCTAATTTGGTCATTTTTGAAAGCTAATAATTTAGTTTAACAGTAAAAGTTCTATATTGTCAGTCTGTTCTGAATGAATGAAGAATTTATTGTTTTGATGCAGTGAGATATATACAATGTGAGTGTTTCACAGACTGTACTTTGTTATTTTTAGGTTTGGAAGAGATGGTGTACACAGATTTTGTCTGCTTTAAGGTATCTTTTATAAATTTAACCTTTTGAGTGAAGTTGTTTTGTTTTATTCATATCTGATTTTAATAGCAATAATGTTTGAAGAACAATTTTTGAGTAGACATTGCACCATAGTTCGCATTTTAGTATAATGTAATATATTTATCTCACAGGATGTTTTCTTAACGTTTATTACTTGCTACTAGAAAATCTGTACTGATTTTTCTTTTTCTTCATCTTATCATAATTATTGTATTAAAAATATATATTTCATACATGTATGTATATAGAATGTGTTTAAAAAAAATCTCATTAACATTAACTTCCACAGGGTTTTAATAATTTAAAAAATTTATTTTAATGTCCTGACATTCCACATTTAATGAAGGAACTTCTTTATTAATAAACTGTCAAAAATATTTTACAGTTATCTACATTCCTGTGATCCTCCAATCATTCACGGCAACTTGACCTGTGATACTATCTTCATTCAACACAATGGACTCATAAAGATTGGCTCAGGTATGTTGTTTCATTAATACATGTACTTAAAATGGTTCAGCTTTTGTGTGAAAAGTAAAAACGAGGTAATTCTTTATCCGTAGTGTCAAGAAGTTCCTAATTTATGTTTCACTTTCAAATTTTATTGACACTTTTGGAAGTCAATGTGATTTCTAGAGGATTATATTTGTATAACTATTTTGTTGTTAAATTTGATGCACGAAACGTAAACATTTTTTAAAATCTTGTTTTCAGTGCTGACGTTTTGTTTGTGTTTAATTTTTACCATTTTATACATGTATGTATATATAGTGTCCTACAATAGATCTTTGATTGTATTTTTGATATAATTGTTTATTTAAAGTAATTATATTAGAAATACAATAATTAAACATACTTTATTTACACAAACCATAACTCCACTTTCATATATTGATTTGCTTCCACAATCAACATAATTGCGACTGTTCATACAATTTTATACATCCTGTTATTTTACAGACAGATTAATGCATTAATATAGCATTGTACATAACAAGGTGTCTAAGATGTTGATGTTTATAACAGTGGAATAAAACAACATCAGTTATATTTGTTCCATTATTAAAACTTATTTTCATCTTTCCTCAAATAATGATATTTTTAGTGCAGCATTGTAAAGGATTTTTAAACTGACATAATTTTATTGACCAAAGAGACATATCAGTTTATGAACTTCAGCAGGCCTGTCAATAATCGTGAGAATGATTGTTTTGTTAGCGCATGGATTGTGTAAGTCTTATCTTACATAACCCCTGTTTTGTTCTTGCTAAAGTGAGCCATTGTGGTCCAGTGGTAGAACATTTGACTCTCAAGCAAAAGACTATGGTTCAAAAGCCATCAGAGGCTGGTTAACACTTTACTACGTGTCACAATTTACCATGTAATAGCTGATGATTTATAATCATTGTTCTCTAATGGTGTCGATAAAAAATGAAAAGGTTTATTTTAAATTTAGGACATTATTTATGAAAAAGATGGTTTAATGTTAATATCTGTTAATTATATATTCCTTAGTTTTAAAATGTTATCATTTAACCATGAAATCTATTAATGATTAAGTAATTACCACTGTTAACATAACATATTTTGTGAATGGGATATACAAACTAAAATGGGTAACCTACATTAAAAACTACATTAGCCACAAATGGGATCTGACAGGCCTGTTTTTATGTTTTGTGTAAGTGAAACATGTTTAATTATTGAATTCCCAATATCATTACATTTATGGAATTATTACAGTAATTCATTTGTTTTACCAAGTAAAGGGGTCATCATTTTCATGAGCATACCAAACATACTCTTTTTACAGATCTTCCCTCCACATCCGCCCTCCCCTCAAAGTGTACAAAGTGAAAAGGAAAAGAAATAATGATTTCGAAATAAATGTAGTATTATCGTCATTTTTTATTATTTTGAAAAGCGTATATGTTCCTTTACCCCCCTAACCCCCTAAAATATGTTTTGTAAACTCATGAAAATTATGAAAAAAATGGATGACCCCTAAAGCTTCCATGTCAGATATGCTATTAGCTTGTTGGATATTTTAACTGGTAGCAGAATCAGCACTAGAAATGGCATTGATCTATTAGACTAATACCTACAGTTTGCTTGTGATGTGTAAACAACATGGTCCTTTGTATTATGTATATCAGGGTTGTTGAATATTTGCATTTTTTACAGGCAGTCAGATGGACTACTGTGAGGCTTTTGGATGTATGTTAACATTAGAGAAATATTAATGTATTTTAAGTTATTTAGTATTTTCTTTTGTGTCTACGGTGGACTCTGTCTAAACCGAATTGATGTGTGACCAAAATAAAATTGATGGTTTAGACAGAGTGCCAGGTTATGCATTTTTGGGTTTTTATAAACTCGGTTTTTTATAAACTGCTCATGCAACCACCTATATTAAGCAGACACCTGTCTTAAATAGGTCACCTTCATTTTCACCCAAATCATTTAATCTAGTATGATTTAATCTGCCTTCAGAGGCTACTTAAGACATGTTTTGGGAACATAATCAGGTTTTGTGGGTTTTTTTGTGGAGAATGTAAATGTTTAGACAGAGTACATTGTATTTTAGTGTTTTTGCTGTGTAAAACCTGTAGTGCATACATTGTAGATATATTTTTTTTTGACTGTATGCAGTACCACAATTGTCATATTGTCAAGAGTTCACCTTTTAATACTTCTCCTTTGTAAACCAGTTTGTTCTGCTTAGAAGGATTTTAATACATGCTTCAACTGCATGTATACTTTAGACGATTAGACGATCTAAAAATACATGGTTTTTTTTAGATAATTATTTTGAAAGTTAGATGGTTAAATTTCTGTTTGGTATGGAATGTTCTGTACAAAATATTAAATATTGTTTGTGTAATACTTTAAGTAATGTGTAAAAAAAGGTTTGCAGCTCTTTAATATGGGATATTTTGATTTTCACTAACGTTAGTAAGGTCTAAACAATCCAACCAACCCTTTCTTTGAAGGGTATTTTGGAAGATCTTTAGACACTTTTCTTTTACTAAACTTGACTGTACTTTACTCTACTGTGGTCATTGTGTTCAAATAAATCCAATATTGTGGACTGTGTATCTTAACAGGAGATTTGTTGTACTTGCAAATACTGTAACAGTTGTAAGTACAGTAACTATGGACTATCTGAATTGAGTTTTTATTCACTTGTAGTTGTAATATATTATATTTGAAAGTACTGTAAAAATTGTGATTAATATAATTGTAAAAAGTATATCTACACTACAAGAGTTTTGATTCAGTGGCAGTTATTTCATGTTGGAAATTCATTCTGCGCATAATAAACTTGAGATATATACAGTTGTCCTGTGAGATTTTTCATCTGAGGATCTTTTATTACTTGTTTATTGTACAGTGCTCACACTGTTTCTACATACATTGGTAAATGGTCTACGTTTTGGTTACTTCTGCAGAATGTTGGGTCTTACATATAGTTTTCCTATAAACACCATACACATAATAACCTGGGATAATTTGTCTCATTTATCCTTTTCTTTTTATTCTGTGCATAATAAACTTGAGATATATGCAGTTGTCCTGTGAGATTTTTCATCTGAGGCTCTTTTATTACTTGTTTATTGTACAGTGCTCACACTGTTTCGACATAATTGGTGAATGGTCTACTTCTTCAGAATGTTCTGTTGTTCATATATAGTTTTCCTATAAACACCATACATGTATACAGCATGCTTTGTCTCATTTATCCTTTTCTTGTTTGCTTTCTATCTTTTATATGTACTATTTGATTTTTATTTCATTATTATGTCTTCCCATTTACACTAATGTAAACATATACCATTTTTCCACCCCTCCATTTGTTGTTTCTCTTCTTCTTTCTATCACTTTTTCTTCTAGTTATTATGGGGACAGTTTTTATTTTTCGCTCACTACTGATGTAACTTAGAGAACAAAATTCACATAACTAACGTACACTGCACAATGGATATGCAATAAAAAAATATTTTTAGAATGCAGTTCATTTCTTAACACAATCAGGACACTGCGACTTACCTTACACAATTTATTATACATGATTTCCTGGTCATTATATTATATTCATTTAAAAAAAGAAAGATAACCAATCAATAAACTTGTTTATCTTGTGTAATAGCTTTGGAAGTGAAATGAAATCTTTCAAGGTTTTGGCTGAACTCCTGATTTTTAGCATGGTTCAACTCTTGGGTCAATTATTTATAAAAACTAATATGATGGCTCAAATGTAACTTATAGCTAAACCATGCTAGACTTGTAAGAAAATTTGCTGTATTTATACCCAGTGATACACTGTAAAACATGAAATTAATGCAAGGAAGAATTTAATTAGAAAAAATATGAAATTTGCATTAACGCAATAATTGACTGAGGCATTTTAATTTTACTAACCAAATAAGATGCACTGATAAAAATACACATTAGAAGGACTGCATTAATTTAATGATTCACTGTATATCTCCACATCATGTTATAATAAAATTTTATACACACCAGAGTTTATTACGTTTTGAAGTTAAACGTATCTCACGCTTAACGGTTTGCGAGAGATACATTGTATCGTTAGACCAATTTCTTTTTGTGGATTACTGGTTTTACAAAGGATGTGGTATGTGGTGTCCTCTAAGAAATTGTATATAAAAGATCCTTTGGCTTACTACTAATCAGAAAGAGTGAAGCATTTTACAGTAGAGGGTTTCTTCTACAGAATACGTGTCACAAGCAAAACCGTAGAAGCGGCAGTGGGTCCAGGGACTGAGTGCTGCATAGGGGGCCCCTGGTGACTTGAGACTTAATATATCTTTTTGTTGGTTTTTTTTATGGGCATTTGGGTTACACAGGCCCGGGAGCACTGCTGACACCCCCCCACCCCCCTTTCTCGATGGGCCAGATCACGAGTACTGTGGGCCATATTTATAAAACTGTTTTAATGATAAAACATTTTTGATATAAGACTTACAATGCTAAAACATGTTTGTTAATGTTTGACACCTGTTAGTAATAGACACTGTATAAAGAATTTGCTGGGTGATGTTAAGCAATTATTCCTTCCTTCTTTACTATTTTCACAGGCGGTCAGAAAGTTTATCTAAAACTAATTTAAACTGATATAATGTAGAACAGTTTGAAATTTTCCAAATGGTAACATAGATTGTACAGTGGAAACTGTCATAACCGGATCCTGACAAAACCGGATTCCTGTTGAAACCGGCCAAATTTATCAGTCCCAAATTTTTCGCTATGTGTTCAACGCATTAAAACCCTGAATAAACCAGATTCTGTTATTTCCAGATACTGGCCGAATTTTCTGCACCAAAACATTATATTCTTAATAAATTAACCTATCAAAACTGGACTGCTGAAGAGAAAACTGAACTTCAGCTGAATAAACCTGTGCTACAAGACTGACCGGATGTCGAATTAGTCAAGCCGTTCAGATGTCGTCGGTTTCATATTACACTTTGAGTCACCAGATTAATTAAGAATGAGGCTTAATCAAGAATAATTGCTATCAGTTGTATTATTTTAAGTGGTGACTATCAATTACGTTTGTGTTACAATACATTTCATTGAGCCAGTATACCCACAGGTTAAAACAATTTGTAACTTTAAAAAGAAATAGAATTACCAACTTCCAAGTTTATGGTTTTGTTGCATGTCTATCGTACATAATTAGATGTACAGTGGAACAATGTACATTGTTGTCTTATTTTTTGCACTATACATATGGTCTTAATATACCTAAAATATTTGTCATTTCATGACATAAAAACAGTCACTTACTCTCATTGGTACAGTTCATAGTGAAGGGTCTTGTTTAGGAATACTTCAGAATTTTTCGGTAGATTCTGATTTACCAGTTTTCCCGACAAGGGGACTAACTCCAATTATTTATAAGATGTTGACTGAAAGGGAAACCCTTGGTTTACCAGATCCCTGGCCAAAACGGATAAATGTAGTGGTCCTAAGGAGGTCCGGTTTTGACAGGTTCCACTGTATTAACAAATTTGGCAAAAAAAATTGGGATTTTTTTCATTAATTAAAATCAGTGTTTATATTCTTTCAAATGGGGACCTGTTGTTCATTTTCCCATTGCACTGCATTTCATTGGCATGCTTTGCTAGTGTGCATTTGATTTGCATTGGAAGTTTATCACTGCTTTGTGATTATTTAACCAAGACACACACACACACAAAAATACAATCCAGCAATTAAATTTTTGGCTATTTTTTGGATATCTTTATTACTGAGAAAGACTTAAACAACAAGATCAACTTATACATTCCACAAAATAAATTAATTTTATTTTTTATTTTGAGATTCAACGAACTGACAACATGCAATAAACTGAATACAGTTTTTGTCAGTCATGTATTAAAGCAGATGAACATTTTTTTTCCCGTAAAATTTTATAAATTACAATTTCTTTAAAATTATTAGTAGAAGCTAACCTGTAAACTCACTAAGTCAAGTTTGTCTCTGGTTATGAATTGTATACCCACAATAGAAGCTAAATATTGTAAGAAACACCAACTCCCTCCTCCCCAAAAAGTAAATCATAGCCCACATCGAACTGCAGTTAAAGAAAACTTGCATTGCATAATGATTTTCACTTGTTTGTTACTATGTTTATTAATTTGTGTGTGCAAGATGCAGTGGTTTATTTCTGACATGGTTCGTCCTTCAAGCCTGTTGGTTTCTGTAACACGTCTTACTAAAATTACTAGACTGGTGTAGAAGAATTAGAATCAAAACTAGTAATGAATGTGTAAGAGATGTCACTGAGATATGTTTTTCAATATTTGCTATGTTCCTTTATGATAAAAAAAATTATAAGCTTTTTATAAAAAATTAAATTTCCATTACTTGGTAAAAATTAAATTTAATCAAAATATTTAACTAATGTTCATTTATAATTATTGTACAATTATGCTTCTTGATTAATTGTTTTTGAAATCACTAATTTTGAGTAGTTATGTATGAAATAGACTGTTTTGTCACATACATTTTAGTAGCATCATTTTTGTATGCATTCCTATTGCAATTGTCATTTTTTGTGCAGTGGCTCTATTAAATGTTCACTGTTTATTTAATTAGTATGTAACTGTTTGTATTTTTATTACTGGTAATTTTTCATAATATTAAGGTGATGTGTATATGTTTTTAATACTATATCAACACACTGATCTTGAAATTATTTCCAAGATGCAATGTTTAAATTAATAAAAATAAGTGCCATATGTTCATGGACATATTTTTATTGAGATGTGATTTATAACTACGGATATATCAGTATTGCTGATCTGGGTGTAAGTGTAAAACTAAATTTTGAATTTGTTTTGAACATCAGGTCATTTAGACGTATATTTTATTTTAAATAATGTATATAAATATTTTTTTTTATATATTTCAGTTGCACCTGATGCAATTCATCTCCATGTGAAAACATACCGAGAAGACATTAAGAATATGCATTGTATTGCACCAGATCCAGGTATGACTAAATTCTATGCTGCTAGTGATTTTGAACTATTTGTATGACTACAACATGTTCATTTATATTCAATTTTTATAATTTATTCCTTAAATTATTTATAGTGTAATATATTATTTATAAATCAGCCTTTTACATTGATGTCTGTGAGCCTCTGTTGTCCAGCAGTAAAACATCGGACTCTCAAACTGATGGCAGTGGTTCAAAAACTGTTGGAGGTTGGCTCACACTTGACAAAATAACCAAATAGCCGATGATTAATAAATAAATGTGCTCTAGTGGTGTCGTTAAACACAATAAAAACAAACAAAATAAAAACAAACAAAATGTACACTGATTTTTATATTTATAAAAAAACCTACCTCAATATGAGTTATGACTATCAATTGTCATTACAATCGTTTTCTTTTTGTACATAGATCTACCTATCTAAGTGAATTTTTATCAGTTAAACATGTTTCAGAAGCTACCTTAATACATTAATGAACAGTCTTTCTGTTCTTCCAAATCATCTAGACCTAATCTTTTTTTCTTATGACCTGTATTAAAGAGTGACTTGTCTTAAGAGACCATCTTTTTTGTTCTTCCAAATAATCTAATCTGGTATGGTATGAAATAATTACCTGAAATAATTACCTTAAAGGCCACATTTTGTTACATTCCTGGTGGTTTCTTTATAAAGTTTTGACTAACACCTTTATACATTTCTCAGCTTTTACATAACTTTACTTTGTGTATGAACATACCATTTAGCTCATGGCTTTTCATTGAGAAATGAACCTCTCTCGTTATAGAATATTGAACATCTGTCAGAGAAATTTTAATTTAAAAAAAATATATACTTTGTACTCATAAAATAAAGTTAAATCCTGTTGGTTGATTTTGTTGAAATGCAATAAATATATTAAATATTCTTAATTTAATTGATATTTGTGTTTTCAGATCCCATAACAACTAAAGTTGATATATATTCATTTGGAATGTGTGCCTTGGAGGTAAGTCTTAAATTCTTTAAATATTTTCTTTCAAAACTAGTTTTCTCTGAAAAAAATAGACTTATGAATAGATTTTAGTAAAAAAATAAAGAAACAGTTTATCCTAAATTTGATAAAAAAAATTTTTAATTTAAATCATGAAAATTGTTACATGGAAATATTAAAAAATTAACTAAAATAATATAACTGACAAATTGCTAACAATTTTTTTTATTGTTAATGGTTTGATCATGTCTCATCTTTTCATCAAGATGATAAAATGTTGCTAAAATTGCATCGGCAGAATAAGCAATTGTACACAGTTCTCAACATTTTTCTATTTGTACAAACTAGTGTTTCCCAAAGTGGGCAGTACTGTCCCCTTGGGAGGGGAATGAAAAGATCCATGGGGTGGTTAGGAAAAAGGGGGTGGTTCGGGGGCAGCAGAGATACATGTGTACATGTGTCTCCATTTATCCATATCTTGATTGTAATTTAGAAGTTTTGTAAAACACATCTTCAACTAAAAAGGCTTTTTCATATTAATTTATTTTACTAGATAGTATTTAACACTGTACGGAGGTTAGAAACCTATTTTATACTTCTAAAACTGGATACAGAATGCAATTTTATTTTTAGATGGCATCACTTGGGATTCAAGGTAATGCTGAAAACAAGCAGATCACCCCAGAGGCAATACTGAACACACTGGACATTCTCGATAACTCAAGACAAAGAGTAAGAAATGTATGAGATGTTATCGGCAGGTTATTTTAGTTGTCCTTAGGACTAATGGACAGTATTTTATTTACCTAAAGGTATGTTGTTGTTGTTTTGTGAAATGTTGTGCACCTGGAAAATTTAATTATAGTATTAATATTATATTTAGGAATTGTTGGTGAAATTCAGCTTCCTGTGCTGTCTCTCCAGGACATAGATTAAATTTAAGAGTTCAAAATTGCTGCCACCACACTAATGTGGCTACTCTACCGATAAGCAGCAAGGGATATTTAATATGCGCTATCCCACAGACAGAATAGCACAGACTTTGGCCTTTGATAAACCAGTTGTAGACCACTGATCAGTGTAAGTGGTTTACACACACCCATTTAGGCTTGTGGAGGACTCGCTCTTGATTGGAACAGGAACTGAGATTTAATATCTACCAGCAAGGTCCGATAGTGTAACCACTGCACTAACGGCGCCGGTGCTAAGAATTAGACCATCAAACTGCGTTATGACAGTTCACCAGATCACTTATTTAAGTAACTTTGTATACCCAATATAGTACTGAGATAGGATATGTGATTTAACAGTTATATTGAATTATGGTAGTTAATATAATTGGCTTTTTCTTTAAATATTGTTTGTTTTTACCTAATTTGATAATGTTTTATTTTTTTGCTTTCAGAATTTTGTCACAAAGTGTATTGAGAAAGATCCACTGAAGCGGCCGACTGCTCGGGAACTCCTGTTTGAAGCTATATTGTTCGAAGTCCATGCATTGAAGCTCCTAGCAGCACACATACTTATTAAAAACTCATGTATGTACTAGTATTTAAATTAAAATAAATATCACATTATGGCTTAAGATTTCCCCTGATTTAGGTAAATCTTCTCTTGGCCATGCATTTGGATACACTAGTGAGTCTCGGTGATCCAGCAGTAGAACATCGGACTCTCAAAGCCAATGACAGCAGTTCAAAACCCAATGGAGGCTGGCTCACACTTGAATATGTGTCAAAATAACCAAATTTTTGATATCCAATAGCCAATGATTAATAAATCAATGTGCTCTTGTTGTGTCGTTAAATAAAAATAAACAAAAAAATTGAATACACTAACAATATGCCAGGACATTTTTTATTCAGTAGCTATTAGGTGTCAAACATATAGTGTTTTGCACCTGATGGTCTTCAGAAGAAACTTGCTACCATCACACAGACTACTTTTTCCGATTAACAGAGCTTTTATATGCACTATTCCACAGACAAGAAAGCACATAATCACTGGTCGGTGCAAGTGTTGCACACCTACCCTTTAAACCTTGTGGATCAATCACTACGAATTGGAGCTGATAATAGTAGTAGGAGAGTTTGAGAATGTTTGCCCAATTTCTCATTAATGAAAAAAACGGAGCCTCGACTGAGATTTGATCCCAGTACCTACCAGCTGTGAATCCTGCTGCATAACCAATGCATCACTGGGGCTGGTTTGCTTGTATGAATACATATTTATTTATTTCATTGTAAAATTGTTTTTTCTTTCCTAGCCTTCATGTATTAATATAATTTATTTAATTATTTACAGCCATTCTTCCAGAAAATATTGCAGATGATACAATGTCTTCCAAAACACAGCCTAACAAAGTGCTGGCAGTTATAGCTGCAGGAAACGGTCGGGAGGATATACAGTGGAGGTTTGTTGGTTAATACACTAAACCTCATACAAACAATATTATTTTATTTATATGATTTTTATTTTTTATGTTGTGATGCATGTAACTACCACAAATGGTTGTAAGTATGTGTATTAGTGGTGTTTTGATCAATACGATAAAGCAGTGTGTGTGTGTGTGTGTGTGTGTGTGTGTGTGTGTGTGTGTGTGTGTGTGTGTGTGTGTGTGTGTGTGTGTGT